>JAVFBY010379602.1:0-25078 GCA_034781015.1 Tonicella lineata
CCTGGACTTCTCTCCCGTAGGACATTCCCCAGACTCTCCCCCCGTACGATATTTGCCCACACTCACCACCCGAATTTCTCCCTCCGTAGAACGTTAAATTGTCACAAAGTTTCAAGACACATGTCATTGCATTGCAAGGCTAAAGTCTATACCATTCAAAATGTGTGACCGCCTTGGGTTTTCGATAAAGTAATATTATAAGAGGAAACCTTACAATGCCAACTATTGGCTGGTGCAATAACCCTGAAATTGATAAAAATGGACATCACCGGTTTTCCCCTTGTGGTCTTCGTTTCGATTGCCAGCATTATTGAACATACTGGATGTTGAAATAAAATTTAAAAAAGGATCAAAGTCAATATAGCTTGAATGAGCACGATAAACTAATTTGCATTTAAAGTAGACACACCCTTAAATATTCTGGTATAATTTTCTGTTTTATAGCTTGCTGCCCAACCGCGTGTATGCAACAGTAAATAAACGTCACACAACAGAAATGTGAAACGTTATATCAATTGTCAGTTGAAAAATTAAAGTTCCTCTAGAGTTTTGGCAATATTTTTTTTTATCCCAGAGGGTGAGTGACTTATGGACCCAAAAACTTTAAACTGTTCCAGGTAAACATTCGAAAAAAAACCAATACAGGTTACATTTTATAAATGTTCAACACTATTTGTGACTGAAAACCAGGGAAATCAAACATTCGGTGTAATATTCTATTTTAAAAACTGGCCAATGAGGAAAATGTGAGCCAACAATTACCCCCCCCCCCCTTTACCATACATAAATAGAACATAGGTCATCAATTAACATCGCAGGGAGGTTATATGTATTACAAGGCTTTCAATCAAACACTGACAATGCAGTTTCTGCCGTCTAAGTAAACAGTAAATCGTATGTCTACACCCCCCAAAAAACAAAACAAATGTCCTTGTTTCGTTGCTTAGTATTGTTGATATATGGTATTTTGTGTCATAATATTTTTGTTTTTTATTCACAGCTATCGAAAAAAGCAATGTATCGAGGAAACAGCAAGTTTTCGAGCTCCTATCGGCCATGTGCGTTTACTCACCAGAGGGCTACACACGCGCAGCCGAGGCTCTGGAGCATTATAAGGTGTGTATTTATTCAGTTCTCTAATTAAGTGTATGTTGTGTAAGGATTAGCAAAACTCACGATTTTAGGGAACTTTTTATTCCAGACAGGTCTTTGGTAATTTGTTTAGTTAAATAAGGATATGACATTTTCTGTCTAGGTACCTAATTTAAAAGTAAACGAAATTTTAAATAACCAAAACACTGTCAAGAACCATAACTTAAATCGAATTATAATAGCATAAAATCCCAATATCCATCAATTACTTCATCGTGTATATTAATTCAGTCTGATAAAATATATTCGCAAAGCTTTTTGACTAACAAAGGCCAACATATTTCTGATCATTAGTTGTTGGAGAGAAACTAATATTTTGGCATTACTTCATTGATTTGTAATACTCATTCGATATTACGTTATTATGATCATTTTAGTACATGAGAATGGATTATTTTGAAATAACATGTGTCAATGTATTCAAACTACATATATCAAAGTTATAAATTGATTTAACCAACCAACTATCTACCCAACAAGAAACACTATTTTCTGGATGCGCTTCCTTGGTTTACACATGGCTGCAATATGTCCATGCATATTCTTACCGTGTCTTCAAGCAATTGCTCAAACCATAAAACCTTATTTTGACAGTCAAAGACTGTGATCAGTTGAAATTTTACCCTAAAACCAACAGCCCTGGTTTATTTGGTTGTCTAAGAGTACTCTTATGATATGAAGTATAAGAGGAGAGAGAGGTGAATTACGTGCAAGGGAAAACACAAACACCACAGCTATTGTATGCAAACTTTACCAGAAAACGTGCGAGGAAGCAAATTGTCTGCATGCGAAGACAGTTATCCTGTAGCAGCAGAACCACTTCGCGACAAGCTATAGTAACCGACTTGGGCCCTTAGCTTTTCACCCAAACCATAATGTCAACCTGGTTTTTCTGTTTGAACTCAGTTTGTTTCCAGTGCAATGTTTCGCACTTAAACTCATTGCGTTCCCAAACAAAGTTTTTTTAAAAAGTTAAACTAGTTGGGGCTCAGGGCGGAAGCAGGCCAGTGATAAGTGGCCGGTTTCACTGATACCAGGACACACGACGAAAAGTCAAACGAAAGACCGGCAATAGAGTCCAAGGCACGTGCTGGACCCAAACATTATACATCACCACAATGGCCTTACGGACACATAGATTATCATACATTATATTCTACTTTTTAACAATAAACTGTACCGTTTACTCGATTTTTACTACATATCTATACTGGCATACTTTCTATTATACATACTACTTTCTATTATACATACTACTGTATGACTAAAGCTTATAATCTGGTAAAACTTTATCTAAACTAAAGTTACAGAAGTCTCAAGGATCTTTCTTTACAGTCACGCATATATATATAGAAATATTTTACATATGTACATTTCTTTCATAAGCTTCTATATCTTATAATGAATTCGGTGAAATCCTTACAGTTAAGAGATAACGTCAACTTACTAACCAGGATATTTGAGTTGTCGTTAGAAATGCTTGACCTTTTCGAGTAATTAGTTTGTCATATGACCCCATGCTTCTTTCAGTTTGTTTTAACACTTATTAAAACTTCTGTTCAGGCTTTGATCTTTTAACTAATCTGAACATATCACTCAAGTTTTAAAATGAAATTAAATCAAATTGAAACATTAATAAATATATCATGTCATACACTTGACATTTGACGCTTCACAAACGTTGTTGAGTGGCAGTAGTTAATATATCGAGCTGTATAATACGATTGGTTCCTCATTGACTGTACATATATTCGTTCAGATGTTTTGGAATATCTTTAATTGCTGCCAATCACCGTCCTCTGAAAATAATTTACACATGTTTATAAAATATCGTAAAGGTAGAAGGGATAAAGTGATAAACCTGTTACCAGGTGTTCATGTAGACTTATCATACTTTGACGCAACTACTTCCGCCATGTCTACAAGTATTTCAAAAGTTTTACGATATGCAGTCTGTTAAACTGGACCCCTTTTAAAGGGTTTTCGTCTATACACGCCACGGTATAATTATGGCGAAATTGCGAGGAGCTAATTGTTTAGGTCTAGGTGATTTTGTTTATTCAGTGAAAAGGGTATAACATTATGTTTACATAAAGAACGCAAATTTGTGTAACCTATCACTATATGCAGCCAAATAGATCAAGAAGGAGCACCATAATAAAAGATCTAGACATACATATACTGGGAAACTTTGTGTTTCTACAACTACATGAAGGATTAATGTATGCGGATGATTTTTTTTATAAACTCAGAAATGAAATACACAATAGGTCATGCGGGCTTATTCCGTGCACACAATAAAGGGTATCTTATATATAATAAAGTAGTTTAAAAACACAACTGTTGAATGATGATTTATATATGCACTTTATCAAGTAAAAAGTTTGCATTCAGTTAGCCGAAAAAGTAGTGAGGCCGTCTTTTAACCAGTACATTCTATGTTCACCAACCAAGCCTTAGGCCCAGTAAAATTTGACAGATATCTGAAGTAGGTATAGGGCCAGTCTTGGCGGGTTCAAGTGACAAATGTAAAGTTTATACCCGTCCCTCCTATTCTACTTATTGTGGTGTATTTTATTTATTCAAATCACTGCGCTGTAAAGACTACCAGTGCTGTTGTGCATATCGCTACTGTTCAATGCATCATGGTGTTTTTTGTCCTGTATCTAACCTTAAAAATGTATGCATTTTTACCTGTTGATTTCTACTGATTTATTGTCTCTCTTATCAGAAAGGCTCGGTTTAGCATTAGAAAGTCGCTTCCGGGCCGGGGTATAATTTAGAGTACCTGGCCGCCCAGAGATATAACAATGTCCACCTCGGGGTATGCTCTTTAAAATAAATCACAAAAGTTAAGTCAAATCGGGTTATGTCCTTTACAATAAACAACAAGTCAAGTCAAATCAAATGAAACAGAGCAAGAAGTAGAATTAGACTTTAGTTAAACGCACGTTCAGAGAACATAGGCTTCTCAAACATTTTAGATAGGATTTTAACAGGGATAAAGGAAATATTCTATAAACTGACACACACACAAAAAACATTAAACACACAGGAAAGAAAAAACCTTATTAACTTTGTGGATTTGTATTAGTTTAGCTATGATTGGTTCCACTAACTGTCTATTATCCGATGGGACCAGTAGAGATGAATCCCCCCTGAGCTCTGGGTTAACTCGAGTTTTGGGCAAATTGGCTGGCAAAATGGAAGGAATAAGGAAGTCCTCGCTATACAAGGTTTATTTCCTGAAGCCTTGTCAATAACAGACTTTAATGTAAAGCTTCATATCAGCTTCGGGAATAAGCTGTAACGTATCAGCAACAATTACTGTGCAAGAAACAGGAGATATATAAAAAGTATGTTGTTGTTGTTTCACTGGTACTGTTTTGATCTAGTTTAACAATATACAAATGTCCAGATGTGATGCCAGATCTAGAATGTAGCTTTGAAGCAGTAATTACCAAAAACTATACCTGGTTGCGGAAGGATAGGCCTAATTGGCAAATTGTGAATGACAGACTGTGATTCTTCCGTCAGATATTTGCCGTTTCTGTAAAGCACTGTTACCTATCTCTCCCATGAACATGGGGCTCGTACCTTCATAACCAGGTACGAACACCATTGAAGATCAAAATTGTTTCCTCTTTTGGAGAATAAAATTATCTCATCCATCAGTTAACCGAGTCTTTAAGGCCGGAATCTTTTAAATTGAAACAAACTAGAAATAGATAATTTGGCTGGCTTGTTAAACACGAAATGTCTCTTTTGTTCTAGTGGGGAAATTGTAACATAACATTTCGCCATTGTTCTATGTGATAAATGACAGAGGCTCGTAGAAACATAGCAGTAAATTAAACACTAGTCCATTAAACGGTTCATTGTTTGAAATATCTGATTACTACCCCTCAACACCTGACTTACGCCAAAACAACTCTGTGTCGTGATGTCGTCAAATGTAACGTTTAAGAATGTAACTTTTAACTGAGGAATAGTTTGCCAAGGGAGAGAAAGAAAACCTAAAAAATAAATTTTGTCTTAGACGACAGACCGTGTAAATATGTATCCAAATAATGGTCAGACTCGCGCAATGATTCAGTGGTTAGCGCGTTCGACTGCTGATCCTCCTTTAGTGTACCGCACGGGTCCAAGTCCCCAGTGTGGCTGCTTTGGTATCTCATGAGGTGACTTCGGCTACCGAGGGAGTGGTTTTTACGAGGTTTCCTCCTAGATAATTCGACGTCATATATATGTGAAATACTCTTGAGTATACGGCGTTAAACACCAAACAAACCAACAAACAAACAATGATCGTCTGAGCGCTTGGAATGTTGCTTAATCTACATATATATATTTGTATTGTGGAGTTTCTTGTCATATAGACAAAAAAAACCTCTAAATCTTTCAATACATATCCACTAAAATCCACACAATCAAAGTTATTATTACACAATTATAGTCTGAAGAATTTTGATTTAATAATTCTTAATGATATTTGACACAAACAATGTGGCCTGAAAAGTCCACCATGCAATATAGAGCTATATGTGGCTCGTTTTTTAGAAACTAAGGATACAATTTAATAAAACCGCTTGCTTCAGACTGCGTTTTAAGGTTAGCGTTATTTATTTATTTTGTTGTATATGGTTTTCCCGCTTTCAAAGCCTATAATATCATTACACTACAGAGGATCTTGTTACAAGACCTGTAAAGTAGGCCTCTGTGCATGTTGGATTTTACAATACAATACAATCAGAAACCAGGTTACCTATAGATAAGCTTTAACAATTTTAAATAAATATCAGTTGAGAATGTTTTATGGCACATGCACTATTTTGTAACTATTATAGAATAAGGACGTGTTTTCTTTGAATGTATTTCTGAATGTATTCGTTTGATGTGTGCTGTGATTTAATAGTCGAGCTCTAACTGTGGTTAGGCAGAAGTATTGACAACAAGCTACTGGGCGTTTAAGCATATTTTATACTGACAAAAGATTACCAATTGGTTATTCGCTCTATAGATTGTAATATATTTATCTCGTTGGACTGGGTAGTTGAAGAGTCTTTGCTGGTTTAATTCTCTGACATAAAGTGGTGCCTCCAACACCAAGAATAAAACTGTCTAAAAATCTGCACTTTAAAGATGTTACTTGAATTTATGAAAACCATTTCATGCTTGACTAGGATTCAATATCACAATGGTATTTTGAAATATATTATTTTGCTTCTGTAAGTCCTATAAACTGCTACATGGGATGTGGCCATGTACAATTTTGACAGGTCACAGCTACCGTGTTTGTTAATACCTTCGTACACAGGTACTAATTTTTGCGTTGTCAAGTGTGTATTTTCAAAAGAACACGTATTTACTGATGTTATGTACACCACAGATAGGTACCTAATCTAGATTTCTGCAGACTTCATAGACAACGTCAACTACCTGATCTTCAACAGAGAAAGGGAGCTAGATCGAATTACGTATGCCTAAGTAAAGGGGATTATATTTTGGTAGAATTTTAAGTGGTATTGGTCGTCACCATTATGTACTTATATAGAAACTTTAAGTGGCACTGTTGGTACAATGGTACGATATCTCAATGCTATGGTATCTTGGACTACAGTGGACATGCCCTTTCCACCAATCGCACGTTTCTATCTGAACCTGTGAAAACTACGTGTTTGTCAAGTCGATTCTAATCCCTAAAGTGACATCTTTATTAGGAAAACATTACCTAAACTAAATCTCAAACACTCTTTATTCTAGCCTTCAAAATCACACACAGCTTTCATCACCATCAAATAAAGTTCAAACACATATGTTTTTATCTTAGTTTAGACGAGATAAACACTCAATCACCTGACGTTTCAATTGGCCAATGGGGTTTGACCCATCATATATTCTTTAATTCTATGTGGCATTGGCAGAGTTGGTAAATATTTCGCTTTACAATTGAAGCTATGTCAAAACCACGATCAGATTTTACAATCTAAACAAGTGTTCTCTGCTGGTTCATTTAGATAATGGTTAAACACTTTACTTCATTCATATCTTAAAAGAGATTAAATCATAAATGTCGAGAATAACGTTGATCACATATAACACAAACAAATACAGATTTATCTTCTTCCGTAGAAATGTTTAAAAAAACAAATAAAAGTGGAACGAAATTGTAACAAAGGAATACAGATAGTCTCTGACCTCTTTATTTTATCCATACGTTTTTTTTTTCAACACCATTTATCGATATCGATAATTCATTTATCGATATCCGTGTATATTTTCCGACATCGACAAAAACTTATCGATATTGATAATTCATTTATCGATATCGACAATTGAATTATTGATATCGATAATTTAATTATCGATAATTATGGATTAAATGTTAATTTAGCCCCTAATAAATAATTGCCACATAACCAATAATAAATATTAATATGTATTGTTATATTCACGATTAATTCATTTAAAGAAAACTATAGAATCTTCATTATGTTTTGTACTAATATACATGTCCGAATGCTTGTTGTCAGCATTTTAACCATGGCTATACCCTCTGATTTTTTCAGACGACCAAGAAATTACGCTACCGGTTTGGCGTCATTCTTGACCAATTGCAACGGGAAGATAACATTCCATACAAAGCTGCTCTGCTCGGATTCATCAACTGTCTGATCATATATTCCAAAAACATAGAAGAGAGAGTTCGAATCCGAAATGAATTCATTGGTAAGTATTTAAACGATATATATACATTTTGGATTTTAATTTTTTTTTGTATGTTCAATTTACAAAGTAAGATGTTCTGTTTGAGTCATCTTTCTATTTTACAGATTTTATTTTTAATTAACGTCTTATAGAATTGTAATTAAGGTCTTAATTAAATGAAAGTGAGCCACGGATATAACTTGCATACTGACGTTGGATTAAATGTTGACAAACAATCTCTAGATATAAAATTATAGAGGCTTTTAATTAGCTTATTTTATACTTATCGCCTGTCTCTGAATGAACAGTTTAAATTGAATCATGAAACGCCCCAGGATTTATTAATATATAACATAGTTTGGAGGGAGATAATTTCCAGTGGATGAGTTTTATCCCATCACCTATTCAGCCTAGCAATCAACACTAATTAGATTTGTCAATGATTTCTTTCCACCAGAGTAGCTGCGGTATTTTAGTGTTATTTCATGAAAAGAATATAAAAATACAGATTTCTAAGTTATATTTTAAATTTTCAAAAGACTTTTTACATCAAGTCACAATTTATCTGTGTTATGTGCATAACGTTAAACTAACTGGAAGAGATGTACAGGATTGTATTTGGCTAAGCATACAAAGCGATATTTTCCCGTATTTGAAATCTCTGTTCAAAATGAAAGGTACGTTTTGGGACATTTTCACGTAGACCTAATGATGTAGACAAACCATTGTTACCGCTGCAAGCACTGGAACACCATTAATACATCATTGCGTGGACTATTTAAAGCATTATTGTTTACAATAATTAGGGATTGTTTTTATTCCATTGAAAATAGTTAGCGAGAAGCGATACCCCGTCTGTTATTTGAAGTTAATCAGTAATCCCTGAGTCATCTGGAATCAGTAATCCCTCAGTCATCTGGCATAGAGACTGTATATCCCAATAAGATCTTTGTTCTCAAACGTCCTTGTATGGTTATGTAGTGGTTAGGAAACTGAATCTATTGTCAATGAAGGATTGTGAAGTAGAATAGGGGATGATTAGCGACACGTTGTGGGCTTCAGCTCCTGATTCTACCCCTGAGACACACAGATCAGTGTCGGAGGCACACGCCCTCCTTATTCGGCCAATCATTAAGGCGAGACCATAGCCAGATACCGTGGGGGAAACAATCCGGGGACAAACTGAGCGGCAATTTCGCCAAACTTCAAATCCCTTAGAAACAGTGTGAAGTTGAGGTTAGAATGTCTTGACACTTTAAGTTGAAGGTTAGAGAGAAAGACCAGGTGTTTCGTTTCTTTTGTTATCTTTAAGCTGGATTTATAAAAAGGGTTTTTCTGTCCTCAATTCGCCCTCGATTCCTCTCCCAATTTGGACTTCATCAGACAGGCAACTAATCAGCAACTTCTTAAACTGTCACTATTTTTACCCTCATTAACTAGCTTGAAGGCAGTTGTGCAGTTAGTGCAAGTTACAGTCCCACTTATTGGATATTCCTCTCGATTGTTAAACTGACCAGAGAAAAAACTCAGAGTTGGTCAAGCGATGGTGTCGCCAGAGCTGTCTGCACACTAGCCCCCGGCATTAAACCCTAATAGAACAGTCCATATTTTAAGATTATCCAGGTCAAATTTGTTAATCTCAGCTAAACAAATACTTACTGTTCGATGATAAATATAGATAAGCGAAGCATTGGAAAATTTTTCAATACTTTTTTTCTAAACGTGAATTTTACTGGGAAAAACAGATAGCTATAAGCATTGACCTAATGACAAACACAAATAGTTCTATCTGTTCCACTGCTAACAAACAAACTATGATGCAGAAATAAAATAATTTCTGTTTCGTTTAGATAGTGACCATTTAGTGTTTTTTCCTTATATAGGGAGAACATTTTCTTAGTTAGAACAGATTTTATTTAAGAAAATAGTACAGGCTGAGCCCAATAAGACAATCCCACGACCCTATAAAAGTCAAGAACCGGCCATCTAGAAGACTCAGAACATCTAAAAGACGCCGTCAACTGGGCCAGTTAAGAACTAAGAAAGTGTTGTCCTTAAATAACGAAAAATACAGTTGATGATTCAGAAACATATTCTTTTTTTTTAATACAAACGAAAAGCGGATACTACATTTCTATAACATAACGGATCTGTTATTTATTAAGTTGAAATTAAAACCGAAAAAGAATGTATAGACATCTGTGTTGAATTTGTTCTGAAATTTGAGTACATGTACAAACATTTTTTATTAAAAACGTTAAGTATATGATGATTTATCCAAGCTTGATTAAATTATATGGTTTCAATGAAGTACGTAAAATTTCAAATATGTGGGAATAGCCGTTTCTTGAGTTTACTAAATGCATATATTTTTATTCGATATCTTGGCCCTGTCACGACTAAATAATAACAAATATTTATTGCAATTTAAGAGCCTAAGTTTAACATTAGCTTTCTCTCTTTCCGAACATCTTTGACAAAATTGTACAGTTTATGATCGCGGCATCTCAATATGTAATTTATAGCTGGATTCACACGATAGGTCTACTTTATAATCGTGAGAAACGTAGTGTATATTACGGATTCATGGAGCTACTCGTCAAAAGGGCGCTGGTTTCACTTTACATTTTGGGGAGAATCCTTAGAAGATACTTTTTCTTAAAGTAGTTCTAATTACATGTTTATCTCACTAATAACTCAGGTGTAGTCTTGTCATAGTTATTTACAACAACTCTTTCACAAACCAAAAAAGGTTTAGTCATTGATGTTTTTTGTTGTTGTTGTTATTTGTGCTACTCTTTTCAGTGAGAAAAATATACCTTTCTGGTAAGATGTATTTATCTTCTGTATGTTGTTTCTGTTTTCAGGGCTAAAACTTCAAGAGGTTTTAAACCGACTAAGGTGAGTAGCGTCTTGTATATAATAATGGCATAACGATTATATTATTACCTGTTTCTCACGAACATATTCAAAGCGATAATATCACACTGAACATGCCATAACAGCTCAATAGCCATCTACCTGAGTGACTTGAGTCCACACCCTATCCCCACTTGAGAAGGCGCCATACATGTATACATACAAACAGAATAGTGGCAATTTCTCCATTTCTGTAATGAGACGATTTCAAGAATAATCAATGTGTGACAAACCGTAAAGGTAACTTAAACGGCTAATGATAGTTTCTGCTACACCGGTGCTTGAAGTGGATAAGTAGAATGGTAGCAAAAGAAATGGCTGATCTACAAAGTCCCAAGTGCTTGTCAGTTCAACTTACGTAAATAATATATCATATAAACTCAATGATGAGTGTATTCAGGTAAGGAATAGGATTTCAGATTGGTTTGACAGCTTTACGAATCTGTACCATAGTTATTATGTTTGGAGTACTGCTGTGATTGTTACGTAAAGATAAGGGCCACTTCTTTATTAATGATGACTATCAGAGACTCCCAAATTCGCGGTTCTTCGCTTCATGGCTTCTTAATAAAGACCTGTAAATTGGCATTGGTGTTACTAATTCATACCAGCACGCAAACTTATACAGATAAAAATATAGGTTGTATTTATATATAGAACGTAAAGTGTTACGATTCAAAATACTACTGTCAGGATCCTGTCTTAACAAAATATACATCTTGATGCATGTGTCGCCTTGGTGTGAACTTTGTTACATAGATATTGATCACAAGCCTGGAAAATATATTTTGATTATTATAAGATTTGTGCAGTTCAATAATAATACAAAAACAGGCAGTTGTTTCTCCTTAGTCGAACATATTCCAGAATTAAGTCTCGTGACATGTCAACAAAAGTTAAGTTTTTAAAGATGCAGCCTCTTTACGATTCCAAATGTAACTAAGAAATAATGAAGTTGTATACATTTTCTAAACTTGACAACTAGATAAATTTTATCGTGTAAAGATTGACATGCATTTTAGTCAGATAACTTTCACAAATTAATACTAATTGCTTTATGTGATACTTCTTTAGGGCAGATTGTTACGAAAAATAGCAATAGTACAATATAATGTCGTCGAAATTTGGTAAAAACCTTGAATTGAAAAAAAGTAACAAGGCTGGACGTATTTTAAGATTTTCCTCGGTACATTTCGTGCTCTCCCATATGTTCTGGAAACACGTGTGTTAGACTAACGCGCCACATCTCCACCTTTTGTCAATATACTCCCAATAAAATGTTCTTTAGATTAGCTCTTCTGTCCAATTAAAGCTTCGAGAACTCTTACAAAACCCGAGGTGTCTTGTTTCGCTGCTTGACTCGTGGCTAAGAATACATTATATTGCTGTGCTCTGTGTGGCACAGGGTTGGCATAAACGTTCCAAATCTTAGCCTTAGGTCTCACAAATCTCCACCAAGTCCGCAACATTATATTGACCTCACATATTTACACATAATACTATGAGCTACATATTATAACGGGAATCTTTTGAAGATTTGTAGAGCCAGTTCATTTCTTATATAAATACCATATGCCACTTCAACATGGCGACAAATCGTCTTTTTGAACTACAGATACTTCCACTCAGACCTGTCCACCTACAAAGTACCCAGAGTCAAGAACACTTCATTTCTTTGGAAATAATAAACAGTAAGCAAGACATATTAAGTAAGCCAGGAAAGCATTGTAAACAAAGCGAACAGAAGAAAACTGACTTTCCCTATTGATATAGCTTATGGAAGAATTTAAAAAATGAAAAGTCTTTTAAAACGCTTATGTTGGTTCTCAAGCCTTAGTCATCTCAACAAGTTGTGTAACATTACACTCACGAGTTTGATGTCAACTTAAGTCAGACATAGCTACTTCATAAGCGTCACCTTTGACATGGGTCTACCACTTCATTTGACAAACTCGAGTTGCTCTCATCATTTAAGCCAGTTCAATTCTACTGATTTATCTGGCTTTAGGTAGTACCTATACGGTTTTGAGCTTATGTTCACAGTTAACCAGATTCCTTACCGCGTCTCATCTCATATCATATCTCTAGATTGTCCCAGATATAAAACTAGCCAGCTACAAAGACTTCAAAGTTAAAAGTGGATTGAGTAACGAATTGTGATAAAAGAATTCCGATTTTGTGATAAGAGGGCCCCCTAGTGGGGTTGTTGGGGTCAGATAAAGGCTGATTACCATGCAGGTTAATGATTTAAGGATGCGGCAGAATTGCAAATCATTACAAAATAAGGTTTTATTCTGCATTGAAAATACATTCCCATATTATGGTCTACTTATAATTTTGATCAAACACTACTTCATGAAGGAATCAAGAAGTCGTCTGCTGCACATATCATCATGTCTTGGAAGGCAATCTCGTGGTAAGCAGAAGGATTAGCAGACTTTACATGTGACCTGGAACAACTGAACACTTGGAACAACTCCGATGAAATAACATCTTGTGCGGGCTCAATTGCAGATGTCAGTAAACGTGCGGTCTCTCCTTCTTTACGTCATCTCAACTGGCAATGTATTCAAAGCGGATACTTGAGCCGAAAACACAGCACACAATCCGCCCGGTTAATTGCTCTCTTTGAAACGCAACCCTTTGGTTTATGTGACACACCTGGACGAGACCGACTTGATTCACCATGGCCAAGTTCTGTGGGATTCTAACTAATTTGAAACATTTTGTATTTCAACCTTTGACATTAGTTTTACATAGACGTTTGATAGATGTTTGCATTTGTATCAATGTAACGGTTTTTACCAGTTTTGTTTTCGAACTGTTTTGTTCAAAAACATTCCTTAAACTTCGACCTTGTCAACTTTATCTAATCTAAAGTCAAGTAAGATCAAACAAAAAACAAAAACAACCCACATAAAGGAAGAACTTACTTGACTTAGGTAAGATAAAGTTGACAGAGTCATCAGGTCTTTTAAATTCTGTATATACTAAAACATACTTTAATCAAGACGATAGAGAAGACAAATGTTTGATGTCGGGCGAATGTGGTGATTTATCACTTCTCCACCACACGTTCTCGAGTGTTATACCACATACAATACATGTAGCCTCTGTCATCTGAACTAACACGGAACTGGTTCCTGTGATTTACCTGCTGGCACATCTCTGACTACAGAACATTTATGCTGTTTGCTGTGTTTGATTTTTTAAGTGAAATGGTTAGAAACTAGGGTTATGAATATTAAGTCAAAGTTAAGTCAACATTCTATAATGGAAGTTACCAGATTTTGAGTTGAACAAATCTGCTGTAGGGGCATGCAATGGAATTCTGACAGATTATTCCAGTCTGGTCAACGACAGCGGAAGTTTAACCCGTTAGTTGTTTTGTATCTCCAGTCTTCTTTTTGTAAGTCTTAAGTTTGATTTTTTTTCTATAAAAAAACCCACAAAAAGGAGTAGAATGATGGTACCAAGTTTCTCTTTGCTATAAGACGTTTTATTTTATTTGCAAAGTTCTCTAAAATGTCTTTATACGGAATTAGGTTAGAAATGGTGTATGAAGTTGAACCACCTCTGCTATAAGTTTAAGGCTATTTAAGAGCGACGTGGAGTAGCAGGACGAAGTGCTAAGCCAGGGGGAGCTGTTTGAGCCGACTCTCTTTTGAAGTGGTCATCGGGGTGTCAATTAGATAGCCGGAACAGCCTATACAAAGTCCGTTTACTTACTCAACGCTCACCTAATATATCTTACTCACGCCTTGGTCCGATTCTATGTACTTTCCTAAGCAAACTCTTTGTTTACACGTATTTTTGAACGACGTGACCTGTAGCGCTATTAAAATATCGTTATGGGTTGAAGGGCAAAGGAGCCTTTATGAAAGAGCGGAATCCGGCTTTCCGGCCCCACCGACTAGAGAGGATCAACAGATCTCTGCCTTCATACAGACTGACAGTTTCCAAGCAGCCATATCAGCGGCAACACCAAACCACAAGGTGCAATAGCGGCAACAGGTGGGCATTGGTGAGATCAAAATTTGGAAAATAGTTTTGTGTCTATTTCCCAGCGCGCGTTGAGAGGGAGACATTAGGGTTCTCAGTGAGGGAGCCTAACGCTGGAATTTAAAGTGTTCGGGTAGATTTCAAAGGGGATTTCAGCAGATTATCTCTTTGGCCCAAAACCTTCTTGACACCGTCTTTTCTTTTATATATGTATATCTTCGAACGTTTTAAAGAAAAACTATGCGTGCTCATAACATGGAGTTCAGAAATCAATTCTTTGTGAAAAAATACTGACAAATACGTCATTGCCAATCTAGTTCCCAGAACAAAAACAAAAATCCGCTGCTTTAGTTTTTGTTTTGAGTTAATTCTTAATGCGTCATTAAAAGAAGAGACAAAACAAAAACACATATCAAACAAAAACAAATACTTGTCTATCACACTTCTGGATTTGCTAGCAAAAGTAAACCGAAGCCATATGTATAGGATATTAACATATGACATTAGAAGTACAGCTGTTCCCATTCCGCCCGTGTCTGGTGATAGAGCGACGCTGTTGATAGACTTTGGTTCGTTTTTTGCATATTTAAAACATAAAACAAAACCCCTTTCCAATGTTCTTGAAAGAGGCCACATTGGAGATTTTCCACCAAACACATTCAATACGGGACTTTTGACGTCAAGGCAACATAAATTTGTGCGAAATTGAGAAATTACGTTGTTACCCTACGGCAAGGTACGGCAAACTGCTTATACTTTAACATTGCAGTATGTTTGTGTACTGAAAATTATATTGTAAAAGTTTTAAAATAATATCCCTAGATCTAGAAAAACCCATTCCATAACAATTAGTAACTTTTATTTATAATCCACAGAGTTGTATATAACACCCAAGTAAAAAATTCGCGAATTGACCCCCACCTTACCGTAAAGTGACAAGAGCCCAATTTCATAAAGCCTCCTTTAGCTAAGGTGACCTTAATTACCATGAAGACCAGTACTGAAGGCATGCAGGTCAGGGCCCACTTTCACAAAGCATTCTTAAGCTAAGGTGAACTTAACTGCCATGACAACACATACCTTCAGTACTGGTCGTCATGGTTATTAAGGTGGCTTTGTGAAAGTGTGCCCACTGGCCTATTGTGTTGCCTTACACTTTGTGAAAGTGGGCCCTGCTCTTTTCGCAAAGGGACGTCACTCAGACTCGCACTGATGTCGTAACGTCATAACTCGAAAGTTCCTGTTTAGTTTTGGAACTATCCTGGGCTGGGTTGTTCAAAAATGTATTCACTTTAAGCCAGCTTTAAGTGAACACCACAAAGAAACTCCTTTGCGACGTGGCGTCATTCAACATTGGTTTAAATTTAATACACCTTTGAAAAACCGGCTAACTGTACGGCAATTCCAACTTTGTAGGCGTAGGCCTACTATTATTCAACGTAAAATAACATTGCCATTTTTTGATGCTTTAGAATAACGATTTTTTTAAATAGACAGTTGTATTTTCTCCTTACTACCCTAATAGGGCATTGCTTTTAGTGACACTTTCTGAAAGATTCGAATACATAAACTGCTGTTGACAATCATAAATTGTTCTGTTTGTTTCTTTATATAAATCATTTAAGAGTTCTGATCATTATATAGGCTAATTATTTTTCTCAAATCAACTTCTGTCGGGCTAAAAATATAATACTCGTAAAGAGTTGTAATAACACTTTTTAAAGCTTTAATGTGTGTATCTATATGCGTCCCCAAAATAGCTTAATTTAGTTCTCGCTGCATATTATTGTCAGTCCTCTGTTTATTAATGAGCCTACCAATTATGTATTATTAAATTGTATATTGCTGAGATTTATAAAAGAGAATAGCTCATTTCTGATTACCATGCTATTTGTAAACTGTATAGGTGTTATATCTGACCGTCAGTACACTCAAGTCTCAATACATACAGAGCTGTGCACCTGCCGATCTGCAGGTAGTACCTGCGTACCCTCGTACTTGTCAAATCACCCTTGAGGGCAAATTCATAGTAGATATATCTCCTGTGTTCTCGTGATAGGTCACTGTTAGGTTGTTACCTACAGCACATTGCTTGCTATTTGATTTGAGCGGCACGAGAGCGTTTTACTAAACACGTGTCAGACTACTCAACAAAATGAATAGTCATAGACCTATTGTTGCAACAAATAAAATCAATTACTATTTTGAAGCAACTTTACATCTAAAACAAGACAAAATTTCAACACACATACCATTGATTACGTAACTCGAGAACGTCATATCCCATGATAATTTATATGGAAATAAAAACAGCTAGACTTTCTGAACTATGTGAACGTGGTATATTAGTCCTTGTAAATCTGTTATTTTTAACGTTAAAGAGGAAATTATTGACAAATCATGCTTAGAATAAATCAGATTTGGTCTTTTATACACTACTCTATGAGCACGTGACTGTTAATGACTGCAATGGTATGATCAGTCACAATTTCCTCAACTCTTGCTCATATTTACGCCAAACGTACGTGACCATATTGCCGAGTGAGTTTTAACCATGTTCATAAAACCTACAAGTTAAACCCCTGACGCTGTGAAGTTAATGTAACTTATAGATCCGCCAATGTTAGACTCAGTGTGAATGTGTCGCATATAGACTTCTGTCTTAAGTCGTAACTTATACTTAACCTCTCTGACAGTTCAAATGTAGGTCAAATTGTTAATAGTTACACAGGAATTGGTCGGACAAATGTGTTAGACTAGTTTTATCTGGGGGTCACTATACTGTCGAAAATCCCCAGGAATTGCACGAAAAAGGTGAGCGAGAAGAAACGTTGCTGAAAAATCTATAAAAACAAGGATTTACTAATAGTGCAAAAATATATGGTTACGAAGGAATTGAAAGAAAAAGGGAATTACACTACATACCATCTAGCGTTAAGTGTTCGGTAGGTAGAAATTGTACACACAAGTGCGTTCGGCTCCATATTGCCAAGATTTACAACCAGAATTGGTTTGGAGTCGGGGTATATATGATGAAGGATCAACCTGAGTGACTTGACAAGATAAAGTAAACGCTTATCTAACTTGTGCAATTTTGTTATTACAGAAGCATAGGAGACGAGGACTCTGATCTGACAGTACAACTCTATGTGTTTGATTCTCACAAGGCAGATGATGACGAACAATTACCGGGAACTAAAGGCCTTGATCTGAATAATCCCTTAGATATCTTCACAGCCATCTTTAAAAAGGTGAGATAAATATACTGTATATGTTTCCAGCGGGTGGTTGGGCGCCTTGTTGCTCTCGGAGCAAAGGGATATGGCGAAAAAGATTTGTAGTGGTGTCATGTTTTTTTTGTCCTGTCCTTGTCCCGTCTCGCCTTTCTTGTTGCAAGTGACGCCATATAGGTGACATACCCCTGAACACGGCGTTAAACGTCAATCAATCAATCAATATATGCTTCCCAAGACAAATCATACTTCCACAGGAGTATCGACCAACTTAAAAACCGTCGAGATCCATTTAAAGACTTCTTTGTAATAGTTGAGAGCATAAAACAATTTAACCCTTTTTTTATCAATAGACATCCGTGTTCCTATTGTAATTGATCTTCGGAAACTATATTCAGTCTTAGGTTAAACAAACAGAAATATTTGCATATAACTTGCTTTAAAAAACAACAACACAACAATAACTGCGGATATGAAACGTTTCTTTAGATATATTTCCAATCATATCAAAATACAGACAAATTTATAAAATTCATTAAATTTAATTATGTAGGCCATATAAAACCGGTGCCAAAGCCATTACCTATTCGCGAGTTAGTAACATTATCAACCATCTGTAAACCATATATTTTTGAATAATAAAAAGTAAGACTCATAACATAAAAATGCAGTAAAAATAAACATTAGACTTATGAAATTCCGTATATACCCCTAAATTAAACTGTAACCTAAATGACTACGTTAGGATCAAGAATATTTCCATCAACATTGTCATCATTGAAATGTGCAATGAAAATAAACATTATTTTGTGAAATTCCTAATGGGATGAGCAACAGTGTTATCAAATTTCATATTGTTAAAATTTGCCCTAATCCAAAATTGTTAATGCCTCGAACTTCTATATCACATACATTTTTGTTTGTATTATTGTAATGTTTATAGTAATATTAGACAGGTTTCCAACACATGTCACACACTGGGGTCTATTTCTGGAGGTAGGGCTACTAAACATTTATATAAACTCATGGTACTCAATTCATATTTAGATCGAAATGCAAACAATTCCGCTGGGATTTAATGCACTGAGATATTGTGATTGGTAGAACACACACAGCTTCAGCTTAAGAAAACCCTATATAGTAAAATCAATAATCTAATAATAAAAGATGGAGTAGTACTACCTTGATACAGGTAAATCTACTAAGGATTTCAACTCTGAATTCACTTTCTTAATTAACTAGCGCAATTCTTGCATGAATTAATACTTAATAATTTATCTATTTAAGTTAGTCAGCAGTTATTGAGTTTACAGTCAGACTCTCTTCTAATACTGTCAAAATATTTAAATGATTTATAAGGAATCATTGTAGATTTTTAAAAATATCTTCCTGCTCATTTGCTTACACTATGCTGACGTCTGAGCAGCAGGTATTGATTTTTTTCATTGACCTAATATCGATTCGCATTAAGAAGTCAGTCTTAGTTAATCGGTATATACGGTAAAAGTATAGGATTTACAAGTACTTTCTTTGGGTTACCAAGTGAATCACTTAAACGATAAACTGTAGCCTACTTCTGACTCATGAAACAGTTTAAAGTGAAATATCACGATTTTCTTCACATAGAAAATGTGTTATTTCACTGCTGTGTAATAACACTTTTGCTATTGCACCTTTTGTTCCGAGTTACGTAGCGCCACATGCATTAGTTTATATTATGAAGTTATATGTGAACGCGTCTTTTCCATGACGTAACTCGTGTGCGATATAATTTGACGTCATGTTTTGAATAACGGCCTTCTATATCTGACGTCACGTTTCGAATAATGTCATGCCTTTTTGAACCTCTCTGATTTTAAATGTCATAGCAAATTTGGAAAAAGTATTATGATTTACTCATTTATCGACCATATAAATAATAAAAAGAATATTGCACAATGAAGTTTGAATACCATATATTGCTCACGTGAATGGTGGAAACGGTTACCCACTCAACGCTTCGCGTCTCGTGGGTTATCACTTTCACCGCTCACTCGAGTAATATTTATAGTATTCACACTTAACTGTGTAATATCAATATGTTATCTACATGTTAGCCAAACAAATAACAACACCAGTAATATTTTTTTCTGAATTTTCTGACAATAGCTTCTTAAATGAAAAATAAAATGTACTTCTGGTAGGCCTATAAGAGAGTTGACATGAGAACATATATTGATTTGAACAGTTAATGAGATCTTTATTTCTACGTATTATTCACAGACTCAGACAGAGTCATTAAGTTCACAGTCAGTGATGCTGGGAAGACTCGTATCAGCTGCAAATTACTAACCAGTTTTTTTGCTCTGTGAAATTGCGAGCTGTCAAATCGCTTATCTTAAGGGTAAATAATTTTGGGTTGTGAGGTAGATATGCTCTGACCTATATAGATGTAGGATGAGTCATAGTGTTTATGTGTTTGCGACACTAGGCAATCAAACACAGGCTTTTATCTCACCTGTATACTACCAGAGAATGGTCCTGTATCTACCTCGATAGACACCTATTCATTGGCCACTCTATTGGCGTTTTTCTCAACTCTAACTCTCTCTAGAGACACTGTTGTCAGTGAAGCGAATATTAAACTACATGTGTATGACTACCCTGGCCCAGCACTATAACACTAATATGTTGATAGTCGTATAGAACCGAGTGCTAAACAAAGGTGTTGCACTATTCAACTTTGGACACAAAAGATATTTTAAAATATTTAAATTGATAGCGCCTTAGTATATTTTTTATAAATGTTGAGAAATAAAACTTGCATGCCTTAAGCCCTCCACCAGCGATTGGGCCCAGGACTGATTTCGCTGACTCGGCCGACTCACAAACACAGTTGGAACAATGCGTTGAGCTTTTGGTGTGTTTCAACTTGCCATATTCCGGCATATAAATT
Organism: Tonicella lineata; assembly: GCA_034781015.1. Lineage (NCBI taxonomy): Eukaryota > Metazoa > Mollusca > Polyplacophora > Chitonida > Mopaliidae > Tonicella > Tonicella lineata. The sequence continues at coordinate 20,950 of JAVFBY010379602.1, forward strand.
TTAATGATTTCAACAAATATACTTAATATGTTAAAACTGATATGCCTAAAATAGTCCAACTGACACATGGCGTGTTCCAACACACTTGAACAATTAAAGGGAAATATTGTTGTATATTGTTTTTCTTATGGCAGTTGTAGCCTAGTTTCAGTCATAATATTAAATGAATTAAAAGCAATTCAGTCTGTCACAAGACACATATTGGTCACAAAACACAGTCGATTCTTATGTGCTATATAAGCTTCTCACAAACCTCTTTATTGATACAAAGTAAAATGTTAATTTAAGCAGTATGTGCGTGTTATATTACAATAAAATCACAAATACATGTTTGTATTTGTACATTGTGGAGGTTAAATGTTGTGATATTAAACGTTATTATTGGGTCACCAGATATCAATTGAGAAAACCTTCTTGTAATTGTAGCCAATAGTTTGTTGGTGGTCTTTTCTATTAATCAGATCTGTTTACTTACCATGCAGACCCGCCTAACATCTTCCGAGATTTAACATGGATTGTCCCCCCTACTTTTATTATACAACAACGTTTTCATGTAGTTTCTATAGCACTGTGTCGGCAACGCTGCTAGCATGTAAGATGATACGCTGGTGTTCAATAAACAAATGAGTTAATCAGTTGAAAATAAACACAAATCTTTTCTTTTTTTACTCTCTCGATTTCTAAATGGCATTAACTAATTGAAGTCAGATTTAACAGTTGAACAAGATTTGTTGTTTAAATAACCAAACATGTCACCTCTAAGTCTTGACAACTGATGCCCTTTTCTAAGCCTTCATTACACTTTAACAGTAAGGGAATGGTTAGGTATAGCATAAAACGTTACGGTTCCAAGAGCGTGAGAAACCACTTATATAAGGTTAGTAAATGTCAGCGTAGTAAAGGTGGTCAAAATGTGACCGTATGTTTGTCACCTGCTCCACCTGTCATGTAAACAACACATTCTCTCAACAAACATGTCGACGGTTTAAACAAGTAAATAAACTTTAAAGGTACTACTTTGTCGATTTAAACCAAATCTCCACAATGAAAACGGTACAAAATAAGTACAACCATAGTAGATGGAATATTTTAGATCCCGGAAATCAGTCAGGGGTTTAGTGAATTTGTATTATTAAATGATATTAATTGTTGGAACAAAATAGATAAATTAGCTACAGTCCATATGCGACCAAAGTGTACCTTTAACAATACCTGAATACCATAAGTTAATTTTATATTTAAGAGACATGTGCATTTGTCTTTCTGTATATTTATAAAATATATCAATGACGATTTGGTCAGATATTCTATAAATAAATAACAATTTTTCATTTCTTATCGACACTCTACCGTCATCTGTCTTTGTACTGTTTCGAGAAGGTAATACACATTCAAAGAAGTTAGTTTATATAAACATTTACTGCACGTATGATAATCGTATTGATAGTTAAAATCTTTATCACTGTTCAAAGGAGGATTTTAGCTCAGTTTTCGCAAGGCTGCATTTTACGGCTTTCTGCTGACTGAACATTAAAGGACGCTCCAAATCGACCATACATAAAACCTCTCTCTCATATATGCATGCGGGTCTTACACGACAAATCACAAGTAGGGCGTTAACAAATTCCCCTTTGGAATATTTCCACCTGGCAATTACATTAAACGTCCTTAAACGCCTGCTAAATTATACCAGCCATATCAAAGTAAATCCCATATTTACCTTTTCAAACGATTCAAATTGAGATTATGGCTTTTGATATGTTAACAATCATCGCTTTTGCTAAACTTTTGAAGCCGGTTATACTGTATAACTTGATGGAATATGTAGACAAATTATATCAAACTTTAATCCATTTGCTTTTCAATTCCCACTTCAAAACGGCTGCCCTTAGCTATTCGGATACATTAGTGTTATACAATGAAGGTGTGTCAAAAACATTTTAAACCTTAAACGATTCAGGACTGTATAGCCATGGTATAATAAACGGCCTTGGCAAACAAGAAATACTATTTATACCATGGTGGTAAAAAAACCCCACATCATTGCACTTTTGTCAAAGACACTGCAACTAAATGATTGAAGGGAATCCCAAACTGATTAAATGAATGGTTAATCTTATTTAGATCATTAACAATCGAGGAAGCATAAGAACACGGACCGGTTACCTAATGCACTTTTACAGGTATACCTTAGATTACTTTTAGTCATGTTGAAGATCTGCTTCTAATGGTGCATTAATAACTTAAAGGATTTATGAATAGTACAGTTTAAGCCTACATTGCTTTCTAAAACCAGTTAACAAAGAATTATTATTTTTTTTTTAAATTATATATATTTTTTTGTAATTATAATGAATTAAAATAAAAACGGTCTTGTTGTATGCATATTTCTTCGGATATGTTCGGTGGTGACGTCACAATAGTCCCTTACAATAGGCTCGAATTCATATATGAGCTGTAAATTTCAATCGTCGTCCAATCGTCTACAAGCACTGGAGTCTACTATGACCTCACATTATCTCCTAATTTAATTGTCGGGCTTTTGGCCTAGACAGCATAACAAATGTAATTTCTACATCTTTTGGAATTTATTTATATTTTATATTTTTTACAAAAGATTTGTTTATGGCCTTAGAAAGTCTTGTAGGCTAAAAACTGAGCTATTCTTAATTCCTTTAAGGTTTATTCGGGACAGGAAATTTTATTTGTGTCTGTGTTTCATTGATATTTTACCCGGTAGTCAAGGTAATTTGAATGATAAGGCGCCATAAAAAAACTGGTCTACGTAGTTGTTTGTTGCTTTGCAGTATAAAGTCTTCCAGGGTTATATACATTAGATGATCATTTTTAAAAAGTGCACATGTAATTCAGAGGATAGACAGTTAATATTTGACGGTTAGCTTAACACAAACATTTATAATATTTTCTTAAAATAAAATATTAAAAACCTACAAAAAGAATTTAGAAAATGCTTTCCTGATTCAGAGAATCCTCGTGTCCGATTTCCTGCACTGACTAGAATCACTAAAAAGCAATTCTAAGGGCTTTGTAATCTTCTCATAGGACTGGCAAAAACCAAACTTAGTTTATGCACGGAATTAACAAGTATATTCGATACCAATTCTGAGTGTTGAACGCATTTGTACTTGACGTTCTGTATGTTTCTGTTCCAAAGGCTATAGATTGTGTTTCGATCTGAATTTAAGATTTACCATAGGCACGCCACATGTGTTATTGTATTTTACCGTGACTTGAATAAGCGAAAATACTTGTCATTTTCATTATTGGAAGTGCAGTCCGATGTTGAAACATATCCCATGAAGGCGAAGTCAATGAAAGCTAAAACTATATTCCGTATAGAGACAGCTAGAAATAGACCTTTGCCTAAGCACCGTGATCCCCAGCCGACTCTGTTTCCAGATCCATTCGCGATCTTTACCTAAACCCAGCGACCAGTCCACGCCATGCAGTGTGCGATTGCGATCACGATCAAACTATAAACTTGGCAAATGTAAACTGACATCTGATCATTTCCTGACGTTGGCTAAATAATGGATTGATAAGGGTCTAGTGGCTAGACAGAGCTGTTGTGAGACTTCGACCGGGTCAATCATCCACCCCAAATACCCTGTGATGGCTTTAATTTTCCATCACGGAAATAGAATTTAATCCGTCCTAATAGGCTTTAATGACCCGCTTGACAAGTCACGAAATCTCCGTCCACTTCTCCTTCAAGTTTTCTCTTCGAGTTTTTATCCCAAAGGCGAAGACCGGATGTATCCGTATCTCTCTTCCAGTTTCAGATTTAGACACATTCTAGTCGGTTAATAAGTGTTGCGCGAACCACTTGCCAACAATCACGCCGCACTGGTATTAACTTATATTCGTCCGCATGCAGGGACAAATATCGCTACATGGAAACGTAGATTTTCGCCCTCAAATTAAGTTCTTCATTATCGCCTAATTCCCATGTAATCTTGATTCAATACAAATTAAAGTAAATTGTGTTACGTTTCATTTCGAATCTGATCCAATCTTAATCAAAGTATCGCGTCAACCTAGTTTAAATGTGTCCATACCGAAATGATTCATTTAGATTTTTTAGGCTAAATGGTTAATATATCGTATA
>JAVFBY010379603.1:0-16145 GCA_034781015.1 Tonicella lineata
GGAGAATCCGTCGTCATATAGGTGAAATACCCCTGAGTACGACGTTAAACACCAATCAAACAAACAAACAAACATAACGGTTAGGAATCTATAGGAAGCAGAGGTAACAAGGAGTATAGTATAATCCTTTGGCTAGTGTGAATAAAACTGTGTGATGATTGACAAAGACTAAGCCTTAGAAACTATTCCAGGTCCGATTTAAAATATATCAGTGTGTGTGTTCTTTCTATTTTTACCTCTCCAATTTATTTTCTCCTCTTAAAAAAGCTAAAACCTTTAAATTTATAGAATTCATTTCAGGACTGAGAATGTTAAATATCACATCAAATGACCAATATTCCTTATAATTTATTTACCCTCTTAATATGTGGAGACTAAGTACTTTGATAGGGCGCATATAATTTATTTTGTAAACACAAATTCATTCCTAGTTTTATATACTTACTTTTTAGTGGTGCAGGAAGCTGGGAATTAGACCGCGAATATTGGGACAGATTTACTCGACCTGTTCTATATCCAGACGAGGAAAGTGCTAAATGGACCTATCCACCTATTAATGGTGAGAAATAGAGAATTTAATTTGAAAATGTTCACATATATATTATCAGGGCTTGAAACAGTGGGTGCATAGGTGCACCCAGGGCTTGAAAAAATGCAAAAATGATCGGGAACCTCTGCCGACATGGTTCACTGTAATCGCCAATTACATTTCCCACATATATTATAGGCCTACATAGCTAACGGACATACGCAAAATAACAACATTTTTTCTTCCACCTCAATGCCGTGTGAAACAACAATTAAGACAGATTACATTTGTTTTGGCTACAAATCTTTTCACTTGACCATTTCTGCAGCTTACGTAGGTGTCTGTAGCGCAGAAATTACGGGCTTAAAACTACAGCAGTTACAACAGAAGAAAACGAATAGGCTGACATGACATAACTGAACATTGCCGACGATCTTTTAGATGCCGTTATCAGCATTTTTTGTATTTAATCAGATGTAACAATAAATCGGCCAAATAAATCGGCAATGGGCCTCCTTGATTTATAAAGATCGGTATCGGCCATTGAAAAACCTGGATCGGTCGATCTCTACTTATTTCATCAGTGAAACATTTACTTTGACTTTGTAATCAATGTCCTTCACTTGACCTCAAGTCAAACACCAGAGGAAACAGTCCAATTCCCCAGTCTCTGCAAATACTTTGTTTCTATTTTCACTCATATTCTCCCATACCCTGAAGGTCAGCTAACGACACGTCCATATTGATTTCGTTGACCAGACATGAATGGTAGCTGCAGGCAGATACACAAATTTCACGACCATTGATTGAGATAAGTAGACAGCCCTGCTACAAGACTTTAACGGTGATTCTTTACTCATGTGTTCCTCCCTTCTTTTTATATCTCTTCAACAGCTTACAAGACATGTACTTCAGTAGCTTGATGAATGTCACTGAAAGATCCTTTGGCATCTACATGTAGAATATCATCCTGTCCAAAGTTTCACATACATGTACTTGTCTGGAGTAAATAAACCACTTTCAGACATTTGGCTGCATATAGTCGGAGAGCGTTCCATCTACATAGATGTCATTAAGGTTCTTTACACACAAAATCCTTTAAATTTTGAGAATGACAGTGTGTCCTTCACATTCTAGAATGACACATGTATGTGGTATGTCCTTCAGATTCTCGAATGACACAGTATGTCCTTCATATGCTAGAAGGACACAGTATATCCTTCAATATGTAAAATGGCAAACTATGTCAAACAGATTCTAGAATGACACAGTAGCCTATGTCATTCATATTCTAGTATGACACAAAGTGCTTTATATTGTAAAATGTCAAACATAATTCTAAAAAATTCTAGAAATATTTCATAATATTTTGTATTCTAGTTATGTAGAATGTTTAACAACAATGGAAATCCACTCAGCCTACATAATACAGTTTATAATGTAAGATTATTAATTAAAGATACTGAAAATCACCTTAAATTTCCTTTACAAATAACTGTCACCTTTTTGCAAGTTGTGAAAGTGCATGTATAGGGCAGCATCTAAATAAACCATTTTTTCTGTGAAATCCTGATTCTTTCTAACTTAAAAAAAAATTGCCGTCTGCCCCCTAGATAGTATATTCGTCCAAAATAGCTAAAACAATGGTAGTGTTATAGAGGAAATTTTTGTTGATTTAGGTAAATGTATTGTTCTTTGAAAATACATGTACATCAAATTAATGGTTGGTAGTGCCGTTAGAGTTTGATGGAGAGCAAAACGAATTTGTTCAGATACTTCAGAATGTATACTTTCAAACATTTACCAGAAGTGAAGTTTACAAAAAGATGGCTATAAAATGATTACTTGACAATGAGCTCATTCTTAACAGATTTGAAGAACTTCAAATGAAGGCTACACAGGCAGATTAATCAGGGGAATTTAATCACATCATACAAAAGCATCATCAGGAGTTACTGCTGGAAGCTTTTATATTCAAATCCATGTATAACATATTTATATTTTATAGCAGAGAAAATAAGGCAAGGCAGACCATTGCATAAGCTATTCAGTATTATAACATATTTAACTTTTATACATTAGTCTAGAAAAAAAAAACTCAGCAGACCATCAAGTAAACTATTCCTTTTACTCATATAGGGCTTTGTTAGTTCCAGGGGTTGGTACTTGTACAGTTCAGGGCAGAACTAACTTTACATACATGTAGAACGCGCCTGGAACAAAAACAAAAACGAGCCAACTATTTAAACAAAATCGCGCTCATCGGTGCCTAGTGGCGCTTATACCGCGTTTAAGAGGTATGATAGTCGTGCCTAGTCTAAATATAAACTCTGGGACATATTAAGTCCGGATTTAGTAGCGCTAAAAGCGAGCCAGATGTAAAATTAGTTCTGCCCTGCACTGTTTTTCGTTAACATGCTTCAAATCAGACTAAAATTGACACTTTAATAATTTGCATTTCTATTATCAACAAATTTATGAAGTACATAATAACATGTTTAGCTGTTAAATAAGGAATCCCCCAACCCCAATGTGACTTTACCCAATACTAATTAATGCTATATTACTTTTGATTGCAATTTGGTATATCAATTTAATTTAATCAATATCACTAGAGGGAACAAAATTTAAACTCATTCATAAAGATGAAGATTACTTGGTCAGATTCCTGAAATGTAAGTCACCTACTTCAAGCTGGAATTCTTTGCAAAACAATAACTGCACATCTAAATTAACCTGACAAATAAATTTGAACCTTTGATCAATTTGTTTTGATACGCTAGACACATCCCAGAACTGTGACAGGCCTTTCAAAGACACATGCCTTCAAACTCTTCTCATACAACTTGATTGGTTAGTTTTATCAATGAAAATTTCAAGATCCAATCAAAATTGCCGCTCAGTTATGTCACTTTTTAACTTTTTGTTTTGTCACTCCCAATGGCCAAAGTATGGGATAAGATGTGAATATTGGATACAGTCTGTGCAGTTTTGCACACAGCTATGCACTGAGTTAGGTGCATGGTTAGCTTTCTCAAACTTTTCACATTACCCGGTACTTATTATCTACATGTACATTATAAGATAGCAAGTCTTGACATCACATGGTGTTCTAACAGGAAGGAATGATAGAAAATAATAGGCACTTTAATGGATTAGCTAAGGATGAACATGGCTACAGTCTGTGTAGTGCTGCACATAGTGATGCACAAAGTCACAGAGGTTATGAATGGGTAGTACAATCTATCATTAACCTGGCATAAATAAGTTATTGAGGACATTTCCGGCTCAGCTCACACTGTCATTAAATCAAAAGAAAACACCTGCTTATGTATGTATTCCTGGATAAACACCAATGAACTTGATGAAATGGAACAGTAGAGGGACAAGTGGATAATGCCCTTTTGTCACCTGGAATTTCTAATATTAAAAAAATATTTCCCAATTTAAGGTTGATCTTAGGTTAAAATTTGATACGTAATAAGCTAACAATCCTTATCAATTACTAAATTCAAGGGATCGGCTGTGGATTAGTGATAGCATAGTGTTGCATTGTAGCCAGAAACCAAGAAGAGAGTGTCTCAAATCACGATATTTTTCATAAAAGGGGTTAAATTTGGTTAAAACGGGTTGTCTCACAGACTCACATGGCTCCTTGTGTGTCTCAAAGACACAGAGACATCCCTCTTGTTAACACTAGACAGTTATTCCCCTTTTGATGTACAAAATGTACCACAAAGGTTCAAGTCGCCCGGTGGAACTGCTTAGGAATATTAGCACCCCTGGGAAAAATGTAAAATTTCTTGCGACCGCTAATTTTCAGGTTACAAATTTCTCACCAGATTCTATGTAAGGTCAATACGGCTCGAAAAAAATCTTAAGTAAATGTACAAGTACACTTTTTTTCATTTTTTGTGGGTGAAGAAGTGATTTTTTGTCAGTTTTACATCGATAGTCGCACGGTCGCATGATTTTCCAGGGGCGTATATGAGGTGATTATGTCTATTGCGGGGTGGTTTTTCGTAAAATTGATTTACAATTTCACCTATCTTGCGACATTGCATTGCCAGTGTAGAGTGGAAACATTGTGCCCGACACAGTTAACATCTCATTTCCGCTGTCTTCAAACAATTTTGTCTTTGAATAACCCGATACAGGTAAGATAAGAAGATATATTACCTGAGCAGGATAGTGAATGTATCGTGGCTTGTTTTGGAAGCCAACTTTTCTTCTTGTTGGAGTGGTGGGCTGGCTACTGGAGCCTTGCCACCTGTCCATGGCATCTCACTAATGCCAATGCTCGTTAAGGGATCAAAGGTCTTGAGAGACGTACAGGTAAATGACAGTACAGGGACAACATAATCAGACCATTAAGCATCTCAGCTGACAGGTAATCCATTCCGGACCAAATGAGCCATTAACATTTCAGGAAATTGTCAGCATAGACATTGCTGGTTATACTATAATCCAGTTTATACAATCCCCTTGTCTAAAAGCAGAGCTTATACATTCTAACAAGATAATCTGTCGGCATGTTCACACTAAGATACTCTGGCACTGTACATATTTACTATATAAGGAAACCAAACTCGGTACATGATAGAATAGAATATTCCATATAACTCTAGTGCTCTTGTCCAAATAGTGAGAGAGGATTGAGAAATGAGAATATGGGTAATGTACCTCAGCACACAATTCACTTAGCACCTATTGGCTCTCAGATCATCAGCCCAATGGCAATCTCCAATACGATAGGGGGATTAACCAACGCATAGGGTAAAACAAGTTCACACGATCCCCTAACCTTCGGATAGTAATATTGTTAATTTCACACCAGTACTCTAGACTAGCACTCTGACATAATGCATGCTATAGATGGCATCACAAGTGTTCAATATCTGGTCAAGCCATCAGTGGCAAAAAGTCACTGCCGATACAATGGGTGAAGAGTTCTAGCCCCTCAGGGAGTGAGGAGTGCGGTGAATTCACACGGATTGACAGTAAGTGACGGAGACAAGCACAAGGGAAAAGCCTACAAAAGATACGGCTGGAGTAAACATGCAACAGAATCTTGATGACAGTCAATGTACCATTTGAAATCCGCCCGTTAGCTGCTCCTTCCGAAACCTAGAATCAATATGAACAAGCCATTTTCCTTTCCAGGGAGTCTTCTCTCCTGCCGTTTCAAAAGCCATCCAATGCTAGTCGGGTCTCATTAAAGACGGTAAACGTTGACAAAGCAATTGCCCTTCTGTCAGGAAACCCAATAACCATAGTTTTTTCAGGTTGTGCAGAAAAAAATTGACATAACTCTTCCGTTAGGTGACATACTTAAAACCCAAGTCTAAAACACAAGTGTTTTTTACCTGATAATGAAATTGGTCCGATCATCTTCATCAATATCTAAGTAAAGGCGTCAAAATCTGTATGACAAACACACAGTAATGACATATGTCTTCATTATTACTTTATAGTTTACACCCAATATTCAGCATACTATTTAAAATGAGTTTATCACCTGCGGCTACTCAACACAAATGTGACAAAAATGTATGACAAAACCTTAAAAAAAAAACACACAAGAAACATTACAGCTCCAGATACATGTAGTCAGATCGACTCAGCAGGCATTATAGCACCCCAAGCATCATTGATTATTACAGATTTTCTATAAATACAAACCAATTTGCAATTACTGTCATCTACCTCATAATTCATTGCATACTTGACAGCACCATAGTCAGGTATTTAATCAGAACAATCAAAGTAATAGCCCAAAACAACTTCAAGAGTTTCATATATTTTGTAACATTCAATATTCTGTCACTTATTCTATTGAAAGGTTTTAGTTGGACTATAGTGAGCAAGAAAAACATAATCTTAATGTTGAGTATAAATTCTAGTGGAGGCATGGAAGTTTTATAAAATATATGTAAAACATTTGTCCAATGTTGTTGTGTTTTTTTCATATCAAAATAATATCTTTGCATGAAAAGCAATACTAATAGATAGTCTAATGTATAACATTTCATTAACATAAAATATGATTTTTTAAACATTATATTATTTAATAAGCAACAACTCTTAAATAGTGGCATCTGTGTGTCATAAAAAAACAGACAGTATTTGATACTGAACGAGCAGGAAATTTCAATAAAGACAAGCAAATATTGCAGCTCCAGATGACAGCTGGACGTTTCTATTAGCTACATGTAGCATGTAGACAAGATGTAATTTAATTGGCCGGCGTCCTGTTGACGATACAGACATCTGATGGGATTACATTACACCAGTCAATAAGCTCGTCAAATAATAGGACCTGCATAACTGTAGATCTACTAATCATTGGCTAGGAAAAAGTAATCCAATAAGGTTCCCCCAAAAAAACATTTTATCAGAAGGCAGCATGTATAGTTTACTTCCTTACAGCTACATGTTAAAGCAAAATCTTTAAGGAATTATCAACTGATGTAAAAATGACAATTTGGTTTGAGTTATAAAATAGTCAATTATTTTGTACTGAAAGCCTGCTCAGCCCACTTTCTTAAGTTACAGTGAACTCTACTGTCATGACAACACTTACCTTCAGTACTGACCGTCATGGTAATTGACTTAAACTAAGATCAGGCCTGTGCTGTTGGTGAGAACGGACCGAACAGCGTTTTCCCATGGTTATGCAAACTTATTTAAGGAGAACCAATTTATATTTTTTCCAAATTGTCTACAGTGTTCGTCTTAATTTGCATTTTGCTGCTGATTTCGACAAATTTTGTCCACCTGATCATCAATGGAGTTTGTATCATAAAGCAATGTTACTTTATTTTTCATAAATGCACATTTTATGTATATAAAAACTCAGCAAAGCAGCGGCAAATGCAAATGTTAGGTTATCTCAGCCAAATTTTAGAGGACCAATTTTAAGGTTATGCCGGAAAAATAACAGCACAGGCCTGAAGATCATTTTTATGAAATTGGACCCAGGGGGGTCTTTCATAAAACTTTGTATGCAAAATTTTGATCGTAAATGACATCACCTTAAGGAACTTTAACCTGGGGTGGAGTCGTTTACGTGAGAAATTTTACGTACAAAATTTTATAAAACTAGCCCCTGGTCCATAAGTGTTTGACACCATCCTTAGTTGACAATGGCAACACATTATAATAAGATACATTAGGTAAGCACAGGTTGCATTTATTTCATTCGGGATGTAACTTCCATCTATATTTTAACTTGAACATACATGGTCTTTAAAAATTTGGTTACACCAATCAATTCGGATTGCAATCATTTTATGTAGTACTACAGTTTGTTCATTAACTTTAACAATTAATGCCAATACCAAGACAGCAGGGCAAACACTTAAAAAGGCATCTGCACAATCTGTGATTCTCTGCAGTTTGTAATAACTCAAGCAACATGTCAAATTGTGGCGGGGCAGATACGCTGTATGTACATGAAGGTTGTTTCCTTGTAAAAAGAAACATACATTTATAACCTTTATGATATTTACTGTACATGTACATTAAAGAATTGGAGAAGCTAGTCAAACAATATAAACCTGTATTAGAGGCTTCCTGAAACCATACAACTTTCAACATACTTGGAAAGTCATGTACTTGTGTCTCCTGTGTGATCATGGTGATAGGGAAACATTACAGCTCTAACATAAAGAGAAGAAGGCTGGCAGGAAATTACCACTTCATCCTAATATACTGGACAGGGAAATGTATTCAGACAGTGAAAACATTTGGAAACTGGGATTGTGTGAATATGGGCATGGTACATGTAGTGGCGTTTTGATACAGCAACATGTACTTGGTTTTGATACAAGATGGATTTTTGGCAAGAGCTTCCTGAAGCCCTGGTGCTAAGAAGATAATTAATATTAGTTCTCAGGAAGATTTGTTGTGATGTCCTTTTTTTTGTCTTTATCCTATAGTGTCTTTGATGTTGACATTGACCATAATTATATTGAACATACACTGAAGGGTCACCTACATGTATCTCCAGTGATATGAAAATACATGTACTACAAGTCTAACAGAAAACGAGGCTTTAACCATTAGGAAATTACATTGTACATACAATGTACATGTACCACTTAATCCTAAAATACCAAACAATGAAATGAGTTTTCTTAAAATTAATAACTTTGAAATATATAAGCTACAGGTGGACTCTTTCAATTTTAATTTGTTCTTCTTATTCACATTTTACTGTATCAAATTTGCATTTTAATACTACTTAAAACTGACTAAGGTTGTCCATGACAACCTGTCAGCCTACATTCACTGGTTGAAGGAATCACAACATCAAATATAGGACAAGACAAAAATGCAGTACATTGTATACCATAACATTTCGGCTTCCTGGTAGCTCTTAAATCTAAAGGCCCGTTCAGACGGCCACAACTACATGTACAATGTAAAACAGGATAAAAGTTAATCCGGATCACTTTCAGATCGCATGGACCGTTCAGACGACCACTGTCAAAAGTGGCTTGAATCCCGATTAGAAATGTGTCCGTTCATACGGTCAAAGTTAATCCGGATTAGTTTAGCAAAGTCATTGTGACCCCTTTTTACGAGATGATCGCGCTTGCATATCCGGGGCATTTAATCCTGTTCCGTTCAGATGGCAATGCTAATCCAGATTTAACACTGAAAGAGGATTCAATCCACATATGGAGGAGGGGAAATTTGATTGCGATTAAATGCTCCAGGTGTGCGTTCAGACGGCCAAAATGAAACAGGATTCGATCCACATTGCGCAATTTATCCGGATTCAATTTATCCGGATTAAATGTTGCTGTCTGAACGGGCCTTTAGAAAACCAGGGTATCATAAAGCTCCTACCAGCCACCTGCCATATTTAAATGCCAAATTGTCAATGTTCAATATTGCTGTTGCTCGGAAGTCAAAAAAAGACTGGTAGATACATGTACATGTTTTAGGTCAGTTTTACAAAATAATGTTAAAACAATGTATAACATGTTTAAAATCAGGCCTATAGTCACTTTAATAATTTAAAGAATATTTAGATCTCTACTAAAACTTGCCTTTTGCATTGTATGACTTTCCTTAACCTTTTTTTTTGTTTGCACCTGATCACCAAGAGATGTAGTGGTGGCACTTACAAGCTTAATTAATTCTGTTGAAGCACTTTTATGGTAGTACGCATGATAACCAATTGGCAATTACCACTGGGAACATATCCAGTTTCATCTCTAATAATAATCCATATTTTCTGGATAGTTCATTACTATCAAGAGACCACAAGGTACAGAGAAATGAAGGCCTACATATAATTAACCAGCTCTTGTTATAAACATTGTAGTAACACAACATTATTATTAGTAAACTTACAAGCATTAGCTTCTCAATATTGGACGTTCTAGTTCAAAGTATAAATGACATCAGAGTGACAGTGCTTTGTGAAAATTAAAGAGTACTAGTTGATTCGTGAATTTGAACATGGGCGGTATATACAACATTACAGGTTATTAAATAAAAGTTAAAATAAAATAAATGGCTTTTCTATAGAAATATTATTTTTTGCAAAAGTAAGAATTGTCAACTTTATTTTTCTCAAAACAGCCAGACAGCAATGTTATAAAGTTTTTATAGGCAGTTTTGTCCACCTTGCTGTAAACTGACAGCATCATTGCACAAAGGGACGTCATTCTGTTTTCATAACATCACAACACGAATGTCCCGTATTCAGAAATGTGATTCAGGGTGGTCAAAAATGTTTCATCAGATATAGAGGAGCTACAAAGATACTGTAAAATAAAATATTTTTGAACACATGTTTGCATCATGATAATCCAGGTCTGTTGTCCGATGACCCATCTATTTCAGTGTGAAAAATGACTGGCTTCCATCGAGCCCCAAGCATAAGTATATTTTACAATTTAATAGATCACTAGACAGAATTTTATAAAATAGCCGTGTAAAGTCAATCCCAGGCTTTATAGATGCAGTAGTTTGGTTTGTCTGATAGTTTGATTGGTGTTTAATGTCACACTTAATGGTATTTCACTTATAATTTTCTTGAAGTAGCTTATATATACCTTGTCCCAATTAAGTTCCGTGGCAAATTTTTCCTCTTTAGACAACAGATTCTACAATTCTTCACACTCTGCACTATTTCATACGGTCAAACATTGAGGTAAAAAAAAAACCTGCTAAAGGCGAAGTCACCTCGTGTGACTCCCTCATATACATGTACATGTATCTAAGCAGATCCACTGGGAGACTTGCAACTGTGCAGTACATCTAAGGAGGATCAAGAGTCAAACATGCTAACCATTGAGCATCAGCATAAGTCCTAGAGACTTTGGAATCATCAACATGAGTACATGTACAAATGTAGAAAACAGAATCAAGATAAATATATCATGTTTAAGAAATTATATCCTATTAAAAAAAGAACTGTCACACAACAGTAATGGATCTTATAACACAACAGTACTGTTCAATCAATTTAAAAGTGGAGTAATTCATAACTTTATTAAAAGTAGGGCAAATTCAATACGACTGGTTTCCATCTTCAGCAATTGGTGTACAACATGAATAATAAAAAATCTATAGCATTCAAGAAAGAATAGAGTTTAAGTAATTTACCTGACACAATTGAATCTCTAACCAATAGATGTCCTCTAGTATTTCCACATCTACGAGCGCCCCACTTAAGGGCCGTTCCTGCCCCAACCCACTCAGGGTCCCCATTATAGAAGGCATCTCTGCCGTTCTCCCAGTCTAGCAGACAAAAACTTGGCACAGATTCTAGTTCAATTTAGCTCGTTGTTTTTGAGCCAAACAACCACTGACTACGATAACCTGCTACAAATAGTTATGCTGTTAGCCAAGTCAGTTGGAGGTTGAAAAACTTTCTTTTTGTAAGGAGTATAGAGTTACAGAGCTTAATTAGCATTCGTCCATCAAGGTGGAACAAAGTTACACAGGCAAGAAGTAACAAGTGGTAGTCCGCATTACAAGAATCTCTGACTTAATATATACAAGCAACATCCGACATTCAAACGAAGATAAGAATAAGTTCCTCCCGAATCACTGTCGACACAAACATGTTTTTTCACAATTTCTTGCCAGTTTAGAAAGGAATAACATAACTTAGAATTAGCCTAACACATCGCTTTTTGAGGCAGATGCAGATTCCTTCAATCTTTTCAAGGTTTTGAGTTTCTACATGTAAAGTTTGTTTTGAGCTACACAGTAATAATCCTGGTAAATATACCCTTTATATGCAATTACCTGTTAAAGTGTACCCTGAAGCAATAAAAATAATGAAGTACATTAGTGTGGTCTACCACTGGATTTGTCCACATAAAAACAATTCTTGAAGTATGAAACACACATGTGCTCACAAGAGAACAGTACATTGAAGGCAATCAGTGTAAAACTAACAGCATGTATAAAACATGTTTGGAATGCCCTGAATGAAACGTGACATTCACTTTTACCAATACAAAACTCTTGGAAAGCAGCAATTGTTCGTTTTCAAACATATATTAAAGTGCAAAAGGTATTTGATAGTACCAGTTAAGAATCACAACTTGATACCTTAAAGCAAGTATACACATACATGTAAATTCAAAACAAATGTGCCCTTCTTAAAACTGATGTTATGTTAACAGCATTTACATATACATAGAATCCATGAAGATAAATTCCAATCTTAAAGAATATGGCACAGTTTAAAGGTATTCCTTCCAGTTAGCACATAGGGAGATCCTTCAATATAAGTCAATAAAAACTGTTGATACCAAAACAAAAGGTCTATTAGCAGATTAACCATCAAGACAACAAATGATGAAATATTTATTCCAGCAAATTTGAAAAAAATTCAAAATAGAGTTCCAAGATAGATAGCCAGAAAAATGTGTGATCCAATAATTATATAGGGCCTACATGTAGCCTTATGTATATCCTTGTAAATAATGTTAGAAATCAATGAAGGTTCCAAATATTAGTGTGAAGAAACTTCAACTGATCAAGCTAGCCAATACAAAGTTAAATGATAAGATCATTACAGCATCCTACTAAATAACTTGTGAAGTACTGGTGTTCAACAACTTGTCAGATGTGAGAATATAAAAGCAGTATTGGCACCTATGTAACCATGACCTTCATGACCTTAGGCTAAGTAGAACTTTACAAGATATTCATACTTTCTTAAGAAGGTAGGAGTTTAGTGGAAGAGCTGGTGGGTGTTGATGGTGGCTGATATGAATGTATATGAAGATGTTATCACAGTTAGTGTCCGTCTCTCTTCGGGAAGGGGGAAGAGGGAGGGTAAGGCAGGGATGCATCAAGGGAGGAGAGATAACGAAGGCTTGAAGAGCAAGATCTAAAGGTGTGCTCCAATATAATCAGAGTTGTCCTAAAGGGCTAAGAGGTACATGTAGCCCTCACACCTGTTGGGGAATTAGCTAGGGGTGCTGCGCTCAAGAATTTGAGGTGAATACAAATGGGCTTTCACTGGATAGGTTAAATTAACTCTCAGCAGGTTTCCAGAGTTCAACCCCGGATCATACATGAAAAAAAAAGACTGTGAACACCTGGGTCTTTTTCCAACACATGCTGCATATAGTACCATAATAATAAACTGGCTGAACTTAAGATTATGTTCAGTACAGACTGCTATTTCATAATACTTCAACAATAACATATGGAATATACATTAAGGGCTGTCTCTAAACTTTTCGTTCTGTAGACAAAATATTTTTTATAAATTTTACTGCACTTAAACTAAAACAATACTTAAAGCTAAAGTTTATTTTTGTTGAGAGATTTACACATACATGTAGCTGTTTATTAATACTTCAGATAATCCTAAAAAAATGAAGTTTAAGTTTTCTTAGAGCTTGAATTACTAAAACTGGGACAAACACAAACATTTTAGCTTGAGTGTGTAATCTGTCTTGACCTAAGGAAATAAACTTAAATGACCTGAAATGGCTTTATCATGTAAGATGGAGACAGAGAAATTAAAGATGGTCTTTATCATCCACCATCGCCTACAGAGGATCCTAAAAATCTGTAGTGAGACAAGATAAGCACTTCTGACAGCACTAAGATGTATCCTTATCTTAAAAACTTCCGCAAAACAGTTCTATTTTTACCTCACTTTAGATGAAGAGACCCTGATATTAAAGACATCAGATTTAGTTATCAGATTATGTTCAGTGATCCAGTGGGAGTCTCAGAAATCCCCAGGCAATAGCGGCTTTAAAAGTAAACCAATTTTGGGAAAAGCTTTTCCTTTACTACATTGCCATGTTACTTTTATTTCATGATAAAGTAGACATTCTGATACTTCTCAATGCTTTTACACAAGGCGTGGAGATATTGTCAAAAGTTTCAACATGGATTTTGTTAAATCAACTTTTTACCATTCAAAAGTAGTTTTTAAGAAGTGCATGCAGATGAATTAATAATTGTGTTTGTTTAATAGTTAAAGGATTTATGAATAGTTTAGTTTTAGCCTACATTGCTTTCTAAAACCAGTTAACAAAGTATTATATTATTAAAAAAAACAATTATATATATTTTTTTGTAATTATAATGAATAAAAATAAAAAGGCTCTTGTTTTATGCATATTTCTTCAGATATGTTCGATGGTGACGTCACAATAGGCTGGAATTCATGTAAGCTGTAAATTTGAATCTACGTCCAATCGTCTACAAGCACTGGAGGCTACTGTGACGTCACATTATCTTGTCATTAATTGTCAGGCTTTTGGGCTAGACAACATAACAAATGTAATTTCTACATCTTTCAGAATTTATTTATTAATTATTTTTTTTACTAAGGATTTGTTAAGGGTCTTAGAATGCCTTGTAGGCTAAAACTGAGCTATTCATAAACCCTTTATTAACATTGAACAATTTATTATCCTTTCAAAATCTAGAATCTCTTGGGCTGATCGTGTGATGGAAAAACGAATTGACCAAGTATTTGACCCAGCTACATTTTGATACCTGCATGTTTTGATTGAAGCAGACAATATGTCTCATACCCTTACACCCCCATGTTTTTGGAAGGCATGCCAGGCATCATAATCGGTTGATTTATAATAATTGTTTTCCTAGGCTGATAATGTTAAAAGCAAAATATGTGTAGTTGATTTATTTTGTTTGTTTGATTGGGGTTAACGCCGTGCTCAGAGGAATTCTGTCTATATGATGGCTTGCCAGCCCAATGGGTGGTGAAAACCACCCTTGATGTCACTGGCAACATAAAACATGACACAGTACTGAGACAGGACAAGGGCAGAGCAAACAACTGTGCACCACCAGAAATCTACATGATGATGACAACTCTGAAAGAACCAGAGCATCAGGAAGCTCCCGCCCAATAGATGTTTTAGAATTCATGTTATAGACCGTTAGTCTGCCAGACCAGTCTGCATGAACGTTTGATTGATTCAACTCTTGATTTTTTCACATGATTCTCTAGTTTATTCTTTTATTGGAGCCATACAACATTATTTATTTATCTACCATTATCAAATTCAGGGCTTAAAATACTTTTTTTTAATGGTATTTACAAATGGACTGCAGGAAAAGATACAACTCAAATACTTGCATACACTGCGCTGATGTGAGTCATCATTTTAAAGAAACTATAAAAGTGTGGGGAGAGTGAGATCAATTCTGTGTTGCATAACACATGCATGAAAGGCATTAGAGTAATGCTTGTGCCACATGATTAAATAGAAAAGGACAAAATTCCACTAGCTGTAGCTACATATAATTCGACTTCATTACCTTAATGGATAGATACCTGTGGAGTCAGATTTAAGGATTTTATGTAGCGAAAGTAAAAGAGATTCAGAGAACATAAAATTGTTTAATACATTTTATGGAACAACTCTAATTGATCTATTAAAGGGGCACAGAAAATTTTGTTGTGTGTTTTGCTGCATAAACTTTGCACACTTTGTCTTTTTTTGTATCATGTGTATCTTGTACAGACATTGGATGCCTATAAATATACTGTATTTTCTTCCAGTTAGTACATGTATAGTAAGAAACAAAAGTATTATAATGTTTACTTCAACTAATGCACATGGTCAATTCCATGTATAGCTGCAAAATAGTGTCAAATGGCCTGGTTTTATCAACAGGTTGGAGCAGTAGATTTAATACAACAATGTAGTATTTATAGGGCTCAGCTTGTTTTCCAGTTTAATAATTCATTGATTACATGTACATGTACTTTTGTAATCCTGAGCGTTTAACCCGTTTTTGGTGACAAGGACAAATTGCGAAAGAGAAATATGGCAGAGCCACAAATGAATATTACATGTAGGTTTTAGTAGGCAGTCATTAACTTCATGCTAAATTCTATTTTTGCAGGTAGTGGGGGTGGGTATGGTTTTCAATTACATTCAGAAATGAGTTAATTTAATTGTGTACAAATCAAAGTATAAAAATGTAATTTAATACTGATGACAAAATTCTTGTACTGGTTAAAGGGACAGTTTTTGAGGTGCTATGGTTGATTAAAGGGAAAGTCCAACGTTTTTTAACCTAAACTTAGTATTTTAAACATCGATTTTGTAAGGCATTAAAGCCTGTCACATTGGGA
>JAVFBY010379714.1:0-16142 GCA_034781015.1 Tonicella lineata
AATCGAACCCAGGAGATTCAATGTGAGGCACCAAACCGACAACTTGAAAGTAGAGACGAGATGGCATCGTATCCCCTCGACATCAAAGTAGATGTGCCCGTGTTTTATCTAGTTAAGTAAGCCATTTATCTATGTTATGTTTATTTTAGTTTCTTTTAGGAGTGACCAACTTGATCCCAAATTTAACAGCTTTTAGAGTTTCTGTCGTTGAATAAACTATCTGGGAGCATATAGATACGATTGGCAGGCTGCTGTTAGGCCTAGTCTATACTCTGTTTCGTTTTCACCTTTTAAGAAAAGGCTTACGGAGTTCTGTTTATATTTCTAGAGTGAACTATACAAACTAGATCTATTCGCTATACGGTGTCAAAATTGGGTGTAAGCGGTAGTTGTATTTAGAAGGGACGCCCGTCTGAAATCTTTCGCACGACGTCGCCGGTCCCATGCGGAGTACGGCGAATTAACGCACATAAAAGTGTCGGCTCCCGGTCAGTGATGGTCCTTCACGGCGGGAGGTTGAAACGATCACAGCTTATCCTCGAATCCTACAAACGGCTGCTTATCGGCTGGTACGATGATGTTACGTGCAATCCATCACTATAACCGTCCAGTTGTAACCTGTCTCTAAGATAAAATTCTACTGATATTCCTAAACTAATATATTTCACCAACACGGTTAACTTTCAGAATGGTTGATTTAAAGGAGTTAAGAATATCACAGGCATAAAGATTAGCGATATTAGACTCTAGACAGCCATTCTACAAAATGTGTGTAATTTGTGTCAGCTACGTACGATTTAAGAAAGACAACCCATTTCTTTGTATGGTTCGTGCATAGATTATAGATAATTTCCTGTTTATCATGATAATGATGACAAGGTGGTTGTGTATAATGTCTGTTTGATTGAGGTTGAACACCATTTTTTAAAATAAAAAATACCGTCTGTATAGCAATTTCGTTTTCGCCTTTTAAGAAAAGGCTTACGGATTTCTTAAACATACATGCACGCTCAACAGTCAATTTTCTAGTAATACAAAACATACTTGAAAAATATAATGTTTTTTGTTTTTGAAGGATACGTCCAAATCTGTTTTCTATCTAGTATGCCTCTTTATATTAAGTTTTAGAAAGTGTGATTTCCTTTCTCATTATACACTTTGCAATATATGACATGAATGACACATAACACAAAAATCAAAGAATTCCAAACATGGTATACAATAAGGCGAACCACCCACGACAACTGCTCCAGCGTCATTTGTTCCGATGACAATTGCTCCGTAAAATTTGCTCCGATGATAATTGCTGGGGCGACAAATGCTCCGACGACGCTTGGTAATGTTTATGCAAAAAAAAAAAAGAAGCAATTATTGCGGAGTGATCGCCGTCGGCGCAAATGCCGCTGGAGCAGTTGCCCCTTGGAGCAAATTCTACCAGCAGAGAAGTCGTCGGTAGTTCCAATATATATAGGCCTAAATCAAAATAAACGAATGGATAAGAAATTTGTTTCCAAGAAAAAAGACATGTTTGACTTCTAATTGTTTTTATTCTCGACACCTGTTCAAGTTTATTTAATTTGTCATTTTACTTGCTTTTCCCTCTATTGAAATAACTATTAGGGGCCTCACCGAACTGTTATGGCCTCACCTTACCTTTATATAGGGGCTAACAAAATATTAATTTGACGCTTTCCAAATCTCTGATAAAAATGCACAAATAGATTGTTCTTTGATGACTTACAGACATATCGCAAGCTTATTTTCGGTATAGTTATATTGCCTTTGATATCGATATATTTATTGGAAACGTCTTTAAAGATAATTCCATGTTGGACTTTTGTTTTTACAATTTCTGCGTAAGACGATTTTGACAAGTCAAAGAATATTTCTTTAGACAACAAACGCCCCCCAAAAATTGCCTAATCGTTGATCTATGTATTTATCTGAAGTTAATCAAAAGTTCTTTACTTGGCATAAATAAAATTAGTCCATAGATGATGTCATCGACATTTTGCATTTTGTTGGCGCCAACCGGGTTGAATATAAAACCTTCACTGATTCCCTCGACATAATCCAGATGACATAAAAGTCGGAAAAGGTTTGTCCTAAAATGAAACTTTATAAATAAACGGTATTGGGGATTTTAAAATGACACCTCCCTAATTAATCGTAAACAGTTAGTAGAGAAGATCAAGTTCTTTGGTGATATATTTCCCAATCTATGGTGGCGCATAAGTGCAATAAGATTTCTGGATTATTTATGTTAACTTTTTCAGACTGCTGTTTCATTAGAAATTGGTAAATCATGAATTCACAAACAATTGCCATTGCTAATTTCTTGGATTTTCAGATTTTCGAATAAATTTTTTTTTGTTTGATTTCAGTAAAAGCCTTTAAGTTAAGGCCCCACTAACTGCTAATCGAGATGGAAGCTGAAACAATATAAGCACACTTTTTTATCACTAAACTGACATTTCGTTACCTAAAAAAACAATGCAACGTTTCCCGTTGTTGTAATTAGTCAATAAAGCACTCTAGACATTTGTATCTAACATATAGCGGTAGCTTAAACTATAGTAATGCATGTTGTGGCGCGTCTTTTTTTTACTATGGTGCCATGCATAGTAAATGAATACAATCTTTTACTTTGATTTTAAAGAAAAATAGGAAACGAAAACTTTCAGTTTATTGTCAAAAATGGAAAGTTCATAATTTTTTTATCTGGGAAAAATAAAGAAACTCGCCGTTTTTGTTTTTATAAATAGCTTTAGACCATTGAGCGGTTAGTGGGCCTTTGAATATCACTTTTTACTCGTCGTAAAAAAAATGTTTCACTTTCCTTTTAGGAAATATCAACTGAAACAGTAAGGCCTCATTCTTTATAATATTTAGAGTTTATACCCGCGAAGATTCGTCTATTTAAACATATACTATTTGGCTTTTTTGACAGACTTTTGTCTTATTTTAGAACAAATTATCCACGTTCGAGTCCGTCTCTCGACCCTGGTTCTAGCGTTTTGTTGGGGCTCTCATTACTTCTTAGCCCACGGTCTATCGGAGTTGTAGCCTCGCGAAATTCCAGCCTCTGTCGTTTTGACTGCTGCCAGCCGATAGAGCCTGGTCCAGCTCCATTCAAATGATCGGGAAAAAAGATGGCGACCAAAATGACCCGGAGATCGCTAAACTGGTGTTTTGATTAGTTCTTTTTTTGAAAAATAGTTAAAATAATGAATCTAACACGAAACCTATCTTTTTAAAAACATATAAAATAATGAAACATTAACTTTAGAGACAAAAACCCAAGTCATTGTTTACTACACGTGCTTTCTGAATGTGTGCTTCAAAAGTTAAAGTTCCATAGTCCACAAATAAATCGAAAATTAATTTATCTGTTTTTAACAAGATAAGTTTTGTGTTCGATTCAATATTTAAATAATTTTCAAAAAGAATTATTCAGTACACCAGCTAAGCGATCTCCGGGTAATTTGGTCGCCATCTTCTTTTTACATTTAATAACGTGGACTGAACCCAGGCTATCTAATCTTATAGTTAAGGGGAGATAGTCTGGATAATCACAGTCTCTACCGGAGTTGTTGTTCGTGCCTCCCTCCTAAAAGTCAATGGCTGAGAAAGTAGTTTCGCTCACTTTGAAATTTCCTATGCCGGCTAATTAATATTTGACCGAATTACAAGAAAACAACAGGAGACTTTTCGACGCAAGTAAACAGTTCACCCTTAAAAACGATCTTTGTGTACGAATTTCATGCTGCATGCTCAAAGAAAATTTGATCACAGCTAGACATAAAAACGAATGTTTAAATATTTTTTACCTGCGGCGAAGCTAAGCAGGTCTATGAGAGCTTCGCGTAATGGTCGGGGTGGTGACAGTGGTGACAATGCTAATGTTAAGAGATAGCAGTATAACTAATAGTCGCCGCAGGTCTCTGAAGAGCTTTCTTTCTTGTTTTAAAACAGAGTATTGAAGGAGGGAGGCACGAACAAACGTGAAATCATGAGATATTTCCTTCACTTACTTGGCTGTATGTGTTAGTACGTATTCTGACTCCATAGCAATGAAGTATTATGGTACCAATAGGCCACCCTAGAAATACTTTCTCTCCAATAACCGTATCTGTGATAAAGCCGTTTAACCCTGAACCGATGAAGCGACGTCTGGTGGGATAAACTGACGTAAGTTCAGTAAGTGTCAGACAAGGTTCAGAGCTGTCTGCTTAGTTTTGAAAACCGAACCCAGAATGAGCACGAACTCGGACTTTTGGCTATGATATATTGACAACACTTAAACAGGCACTTGCCTTACAATTAAAATAAAAAATGAGATATTGGCTCAACCTTTTCGCTTCCCATTTAAAAAATATAATTAAGCTTTAAATAATGACTCATTATCACGGAAATGTTTGTTTGTTTGTTTGATTGGTGTTTAACGTCGTACTCAGGGGTATTGGAAATGTTGTAATTCGGTTACTAATATTCATTCAATAGTACATAAATGTACATGCATTTTTTTAAAGTCACGAATTTTGTTTTTCAGTCCTCGTTCGATTTGTTTGTTTGTTTGATTGATTTGGGGTTTAACGCCGTGCCCATGAGTATTTCACACATATATATTATGGCGTTCCAGCCGGTGGAGAAAAACACCCTTGGCGTCACAAAACAAAGTCAAGAAAACAAAATATTGCAAAAAACACAAAAACAAATCACACACAAATCTAAATTATTGATTTAAACACTAAATCTAAATTGAAATATATTTTAAATATGGTATAGAATATTAGAAGTTTTGTAAATAGTTTCAAGGGCCTCTTTTCGATATTGTTCATGGGCCCAATAAAGTTAGTCTACCAATAGAGTCAATACACGGTGTTCTGAGTGTGGTGATGGCTTTCATATTATCCCATCAGAGCCAATTTGGTTACTCAAGTTGATAACTCAAGTGGGGTGGATTTTGCATGCCCTTTTACATGTTCTGTCTCTTTAACAATGGCTATTATTCAATAAATAGTCATGATTATCGCCACAAAAACAATATGTCTCTTAATTAATTGACAAACAATTATTGTGAACTAATATTGGTGAATATTTATTGAATTCGCCAATAAAATTTGGTAAGTTTTTCATGCCATATTGTTTCCATCTCTATGACATTGAATTTGACTAAAGGCATAGAGATAGAAACAATATGACATGATAAACTATCCTACTAACGGGATTATGATAGCTATCCACACACTCAGAACACCATGTTTCATACCTGCTGTTCACAGACTACACTGTACAAAATATATTAACACTTTAATTTATAAACACTTTTTGCCCCACTTTTATAACAGTTTTCTTAGTAAAAACAGTTAAATGTTTTAAAATATACGCCCTCATGCAACGTACACTCAAAGCTTTATTGTTTCAAATTAAAACACTTCATAAACACTTGTTATCACTTAAACGCTATTGGCTTAAGTGTTTTATGAAAAAAAAAGGTGTTTATAAAGTGTTTTAATTTGAAACACTATAGCGTTTAGTTTACACTAAGTGCTTTATTTTGAAACATTGAAGTGTTTTTATTCAGACAATTAACTGTTTTTAAAGTAGGGACAAAAAGTGTTTTAGGGACAACAAGTGTTTATAAAGTATTTTGATTTGAAACACTAAAGCTTTGAGTGTACGTGAAAGGTTCACGGTTATATTTTGAAACATTTAAGTGTTTTTACTGAGAAAAGTGTTTTAAAACTGGGGGCCAAGAGTGTTTATAAAGTGTTTATATATTTTTACAGTGTAGCTATCTATACTCAGACACACTTGTTTTTTGTTGTTGTTTTCTTCCCCTTTAAAAACCAATGAAAACAAACGAAACCAATGATAATTTTGCGCTTTGTTTCACTAGAACTATTAGTCTCTGCTTTTGACTAGAGAAATTATGATACACTAACAGGTGATTACCCTCAGTTATCTCTATGAACTCTCCAATCATCGAGCATGTCTCTACAGGTATTATTGACAAACTAACGAGGGTGTTGTTTTAATCTTTGGCAGCATCTACACAAGCTTTTCAGAATGATTGTATCTCTTGGTGAAATGTATACGTGTTGTGTTACATTGAATATATGATTAGGACTAGCTTATGTTTATTTTTGCAAAATAATGACTTTCGTATGGGTGACAACTGATTCGCATATTTAGTACAAAGTTTCGATCTCATCCGAGAGGCTTGGACCATGCATTGTCTATTTTTAATCAATTGATAAACCTTCCCTTTACCTTTTGGAATTTCCCTCTTAACCCTTGATCCTGTCAGAATCTCTGTTTTACATGTCGCTTTTAGTTTGAGAGTTTTAACAATAATATTGTACGTGAGAGAGAACAATGTTGAACCGAATGTTGATACCTAGGAATAAAAAAAATCCCGGAATGAAATAATTAATTCATCCCTGGTAGGCATCATGATATAAACAGTTATTATTTATTTCACTCCCGGTATCAAATAGTTCATTTTCCGCCCAATGAGAACTATTTTTACAAGTCTTTTATTTTAACTTGAAGTGAAACACAGTTACAGACGGTGGTTTATAAGACTATTGACAACCGCTTTGCAAAAATCAAAACGTTTGCTTGAAGATTTTTTTTTTTGTAAACCGACATTTTGCAGTGTTAAAGTATATGCAGTTTGTCATATCTTGCCGTAAAATGAAAACGCAATTTCACAAAGGGACGTTATTATATGACGTATTTAGTTTGTTTATGTAAGTGACACTAACATAAACAAGCTAATAACGTCATATAATTCATTGTAAAATTTTATGGAATGGGGCTATATATCTAAGAATATTGTTTTTGTTTGCAAAAGCAAAACGTTTGCTTCTATATTTTTCTGTAAACTGACATTTTGCAGAGTTAAAGTTTATGCAGTTTGTCATATCTTGCCGTAAAATGAAAACGCAATTTCACAAAAGGACGTCATTATATGACGTAATTAGTTTGTTTATGTTAGTGACACTAACATAAACAAGCTAACTACGTCATATAATTCATTATCATTCAGTTGTTATTTAAATATACACGTTTTTCAAATTTTTTACTCATTGCTTGAAAACGAACCTAGAAAGGTAATCGAAAGGTCGTATTTTAATATATGAAGAACTTGTAATTCCATAGAGTGTTCGTGTTTTATAAGCACCGATAAGTTGAGCATAATAGAGTATAGTTTCAATTCCATAGGATGACGATTTGACAATTCATTATATATATATATATAACTTTATTTAATGAGGGTGGACACAATACATGTATTAAAGCTCAGTCAGTTTTTAAAAACTGTTCTTCCCTGAGGCCCTCAAAGAGAATTAAATAATATCATACATGCAATATGTACAGTGTTTCACGAGCAATCATAACAAAAAGGGCTCAACAAACAAAAGAAAAGAGAGACAAAATAATAAAGAAAGACAATAAAATATTATAAAATATAAAAAATATTTAAAAAAAATAAGAAAAAATAAGAAAAAATACAAAAATACAAAAATAAGAAAAAATAAAAAATATATTACAATGTACAATCAATATGCAAGAGAATAAAACATTGGTTAAAAGCAAACTTTTAAAATTATTTATTAAGAGAGAAGGCAAGTTATCAGCTATATGTTTTACTGTGAGAGTTTAATATTTGTGATTTAAAGCAGTTTAATGATTGTGCATTTAATATGAGCAGGGAGTTCATTAAAGAGTTTTGCTCCTGTATATCTTAGACTTTGAGTCATATACTTGGATTTCGGTTTGGGGACATACAGATTGTTATTTGTTATTGATCTTAGGGTTCGTGTGGTGATTTGACTAACTGGATGAAATAGTTCTTCTAAGTACTTTGGACACATATTATTTATTATTTTGTACATAAAGACAGCTTTTTGGTAAATTATCCTATCATAAATTGTGAGCCATTGTAGTTCGTGAAATAGTAAGTTGGTGGGTGTCAGATAGTGTGCGTTGAGAATTATTCTTGCTGCTCGTTTTTGTAGTTTATGCAGTCTTTCAATAGAGGTTTTTGTTGCATTTCCCCAAATGGTTGTGCAGTAGTCTATGTGTGGGAGAATAAATGCATTGTAGTAAAGTATTTTTGCCTTTTTTCTAAGAATGTGCCTATGTCTATATAAAACACCAACTTTGGATGAGATTTTGTTACAGATAAAATTAATATGTTCTTGCCAGTTCAAAGTTTCATCAACGACTAGGTAGTCATTTAGTAGTCATTTCATATTTAGTTCAAGACTTCACATGTAAGTATTTCCTTAACAATCTTGTCAGAAATAACACAATGAATCTCAATGGATTGTCGTTAAGAAGTCTGGATGAAGCAGAACCAGTGTCAGCATCCACTCCGTCCAAATCACATGCAGGATTAGTTAGATTAGAACTTGACGAAAACAACGAAATACGTGTACGGCAGTATTAGTCTCTGTGGTTAAAAGTTGTATGTTGAATACAGAGAAGAATTAGATAGTTTAGCTGATTTTGCTAAAACCAAAGCTTACCCTTTCATTTCTTCAAAAAACTAAGTGAAAGTTTTCATAAATTGTGAACCATCCTAATTACAGAATTTAATGTACCGGGGATTAATATTTAATATATTATAATACTGACAAAGCTGGTGAAAATCTTTTGACAATGTTTTTATTTTTTTTACTACATGTCTTTTTAATGTGGTAAATAGAAAATTCTAGACATTAAGACCAGGACCAGCTGAATTTATTTGTCATTAAAAATATAAGTTAAGGTGCCAAATTTCTGGTACAGTCTATTTAAATTGCAATTATGAAAACAGTAAAGAGGAGATAATTGGTGCAGTTGTTGTCAGTGTTGTACACTTCTGTTTGTAAAAATTGTGTGAAGAGTTGGGATTTTGTTAGATTCTTTGTTAAAGCATTTGTTTACATCCATGTTAAAATTATGAAATGTTGAATTGCAATGCCCTACATGTAGCGTTATGAAATTATACTGATCTGGGGCCGGTTGCTCGAAACCAAAATTTGTTTGGCACAAGAATCAAATTATGTTTTTTAAAGAGGCTAATATACCGCAGATTTTAGGCCAAAACTCGACTGCAACAAATAAAACCGGGTTTTCTATATTTTATAGTAAGTCCTAAAGTATAAACTTTCATAAAATATCAACCTCGAGAATGTGCGACATTCCTTATTAAAAAAATAATACAATCTTAAAATCTGTGATGCGGGTCGCATTATAGCTTATACAAACTTTATTATTATTTTCGCTCATTATATAGCACATTCTCGAGGTTGATATTTTCTAAAAGCTTATAGTTTGGGCCATACTATAAAAATATAGAAAACCCGGTTTAATTCGTTTCAGTCGTTTTTTTCCCTTAATTCTGAGGTATAGCCTCTTTAAATTGAGTATTAAATTTGTCTCTTTACTTCAATTGCAAATGTATATTGTCATTTTATTTTAGTAGAATATCCTGTAGAATACTATAGTACAAATTTCAAACATGAATTCAAATTTTAGGTAATTTATTTAAGCAAAGCATGGCCTCAAGAAATAATATAAAGGTTGTCATTGCATGCCAATTTTTAAAAACATGTTTGCCCATTCTTAGTGTTTGGGGTTAATAAGAAGCACATACAACTGTTACAGGATTAGAATGCGTTTAAATGACAATGCAAGATACGGGTTCTACTGCATGTGGTTGTAGGGTTGATCACATGATGTTACAAAGAGTAAGAGTCGTTGTTAGAAGTTATTTGTTTTGTCCAGTCTGTGATAATTGTTCTGGTTTATACTCATTCAGTACTTAAACAAATAGTATTTATTAATGAACAAGTTATTTAACTACATAAATTATTATGTGTAGAAAATATGTAATCTTTTATCAATGTTTTAAACAATTTCGTCCAGTTAGCATATCTGAAAAATTATCTTGATGTTGTAAAGTTGTGCATGTTTATTTGTTTTACTTATTCTTAATCTAAGTGTTTGCCCAATACTGTTTTAAATGTCTAGATCTACTATAATTTAGGTGCATGCATAATGGTTAAATACTATACCCTAAATTCCTAAGCAAACAAACTTTTCAGCTAAAGTGAACTTTAATGATTAGTTATGTGTGAAAAAGTCTTGACATTAAATTATTTTACAGTACAATATTACAATCAATACAATGACACAATAATTGGTTATACTTCATTCCTCTGATGGGTATGGATAGTGATACTTGTCAAGCTCTATACCAAACTAACAATTTTATATGTAAAGCTAAGAAATGGCATGGGTTTTATCAGGTGAAAACATTCATGACAATGAGTTATATTACATGTACATTCAATATATACGCGTTTATGATTATTTTTACATAATAAAATAGCTTTATCGTTATCCATAGTCTAATTTCTTTTTCCTTCAATATTTCAGTGAAATGTTGCAATAAGAGTGGATTTTTAATTCTGTGATTTCTGTTTTGTATATGATTAGTGGGTTCTTGGCGAGAGTTCCAATAAGGGTGGATTTTTAACCCTGTGATGTCTGTCTTGTATATTATTATTATTGTTGCTAGTTTCCTTAGAGTGTGATTTCCTTCAAGCATCGAACATATTAGCAAAACAACGTGAAGTATGGGCCTAAATGGACAAACCATGTAACAGGACATAACACGACAGCTTGGATAGAGCCGTTTTTTGCAGTTTTGTACTTGAAGCTGATAAAACAGGCATTTCAAAAAGTAAACTGTCAAATTTATCTTTTTGTAAATCTCCGGTATTGAGCTGTAGTAAAATAGATAAGCTTGACAACATTTTATTAAGATCAAAGATTGCAGAATTAACTTTCTTGATTTAGGGGTAATAACATGTGCGTAACTGTCAAGAATTTAACAAGAAGTTAATATGACCCACTTTATCCCATTAAAAGGGTTTGCATCGCTTAAGAGCCCAAACACCTACACAATATTTTCCAAAGAAAGCACAAAATCAAATGAAAAACCAGTTTCAATATGGATGTACCATAACAACACAAACCTACGCGAAAAATATGAAAGGCTTCATCAAACAAATACAATTCCTCTATTCTGTCCAAAGAATTTTTGAGACAGCAATACCTTGTTCGCCTCCACCTCAAAAGGGGTTTGATCAAACTTGGATGGGCCAATGAAAATGTTAGACAATGAGTTTAAATGTACGACATTCCTGCGAAGACAGATAAAATAATTTTATGTATCGAGTTATCAAATGTTATCTAAAGTTTCCGAAGAAACCCACGTGTTTGATACCTTTTCCCCTGTTTTAACATATTACTTTGAGACAACCACACAACTTTCTTCTCCATTATGCAGATGTGCAATGCAATGTTTTCTTCAGATTTATGCAAATGTTTACATAAATTATGCAAATTAGCAATCTGTCAAGGAGAGTCCAGAGGTAAAACTGTATTTTCTTCTCTTGTCCAGGTAATGCAAATTTCATGTCCAGAAAGGAGGAGTTATCTCCCCTAGCAATAGTTTAAAAGAGAGGGGAAAAAACACCATCTATGGCAAGGTTTCTTCAGAAAACATTTTATAATTCAATACATGTTAACTTATTTTAGTTGCTAACAAACAGGAATGCCAAATATTACAACACATCTTGTAACATTTTCATGGGCTATCCATGGAGATCCTTCTATTATACCTCCATGGAGCATCCAAGCTTGACCAAACGGCTTTTGCAGTAGAGGCAAACCAGGTATAAATGTCTCGATAAAGCCTTTGAAGTCAGCCAGGCTTATAATGGCTCACATTTAAACCGCATGCTGCAGCCAGACCACCATAAACCTCAGAGTCCTCTGCAGTGAAATTTAATTATACACATCTAAAAAGACTAAGTCAACGTTTGATACTTACATTGGACATTTGGCTGATGATGTATTCCGTTGGTGCCTGCATTATCCCAAAGATTACAGTCACAATTTTATAAAATTAAACTATTTAGATTGTAGAAATCTACATTTTTTTTTCTATAGTATAATAGCCTTATTTTTGTTTTGTGAAGGACAATTAATAAAAGTTCTTCTGAGTTGGCTAATTTAAAGAGGCTATACCGCAGAATTTAGGCCAAAAATCTACAAACAAATTAACCCGGGTTTCCTATATTTTTCTAGTTTGGCCCGGCCCAAAGTATAAGCTTTTGCAAAATATCAACCTTGGGAATGTGCAATATACCATATAAAAATAGAGTCTGTAAAATCTATAATGCGGTTCGCATAGATTTTACAACTTTTATTACTATTTTCGCATATTATATCACACATTATCAAGGTTGATATTTTCTGAAAACTTATACTTTGACCATACTAGAAAAATAAAAGAAACCTGATTTCAGTCGATTTTTGGCCTAAATTCTTAGGTATAGCCTCTTTAAATAACATAGTTTAAATAAAGAGCATTATGCATGGTTAGAAATCTCTAATAAGCAGAGGTTATTTTATGACCATAATGAATCCTTAGGCGAGTGTTAAGATTGAAAAACATGGCGGACATTGCGTTTTACCTAAATCAGTGCAAAAAGTTTAGGGAGATCTGTTTATGTAGTAGACACTTTGAAACTATCCAAGGTCTGATTACAAATATATCAGTGTGTGTTCTTTTGATTTTTACCTATCAGATAGATATATTTCCCCTCTTCTTAAAGACGCAAAAGACTGATAAAAACAATTTGTGGCAACATCAGAATAACATGGATATTAGGTCCCCATAGTCTTGTACTTAGCTTTTTGACCTGAAGATATTTGATTTTTAAACTTTGGTTTTAATTATTTGATTGCTCAAATGTATATTAACTTTCAAAAATACAATTTTTGTTTGTTTGATTGGTATTTAACATCGTACTTAAGGGCATTTTGCTTATATGATGACAGATTCTCAACTTCTTACTCTGCACTATTCAACATAGTTTTAAAAAAGCAGAAACTTTGGAAAAAAAATACCCTTGTGATAGTTGAAGTCACCTCTTGTGACTCCCTCCTACACCTAAGCAGATCCACTTGAACCTGTGTGGTACATCGAAGGAGTATCAGTGGTCAGACGCACTGAGCCATGGTGCAGGCCCAAACATTTTTTAATAGAATTTTATCACAATATACTTTCACTTATTTTCTTCCACCACAGGCATCTGAATCACTATATGGGCTGGACAAATGTGTTGTGAAACAACAAGGTGCGTTCGATCTGGATTACAAAATCTAAAATTTAAAGCAAATAAAATGCAGAAACCCCAAATCAACACAACCCCATAATAGATTCTACCTTAATCTTTCACAACATAACAGCAATTTTTTCCCAACTGACTCTCTATTATGTATAATTTAGCGAAAACCTGACATTTAAGCGAAGGGAAGTTAAACTCTGAACACACAGTTGCCAACGTCATACACTGTGATGTCGCCATCAGTTTTTGCTTATAAGTGTGATGTCACAGCTATCTATTTATATTAACTGGGCATTGTGTCCATAAGTCATTGATTGTGTCGTCCATCATACGCGGAGACACTGTCTGACAGCTGTCACTACGGAAAAAACTAATGACGTCATAGCCGGTTATGCGCAGTCGCAGTGGGCATGACGTCGCGCCAAGGTTCACATTTTGTTTGGCTGGGGAGAACTCGTTCAGTACTACGTATAGTACTCTCAACCCAATAGACCATCACTTCAGATGCCTGTGCTTCCACCAACCCACTGTAACCAAACTGGACTTGCCAAATTGGGGGCATAAACACTGGGTAACTAAGCAAACACACAAAACAGTTCTTTTACAACAATGGTTTTAGTGATCAAATTTAACAAATAAATTGCTGATCGAACTTACAGATACTTAGGTTATTTAGGGGGAACACAAAATAAATTCTTGTCAAACAAGAAGGCACGTATAATAAAACTTTGACTGAGATGAAATACATGTACTATGCAAATTCATATCAGATATAATGTCATTGGAAGACGTAGAAATGACAAATAGACAAACATGGGGGTATATATTTAAGGTATAAAAGATAATCTCAATGTCCCCAACATCCCATTATATGAGAAAACAGAAGTACAGCTTTGCATTGACGTTTATCCAATGCATTGTCTAAAAATTTTGATCACTTGTTAAATATTACAAATAGCAAGTTTGAAAAAAAAATGTCTGGACTATATTAATGTCGCTATTAAATAGGTAGTTACTAAATTGCTGAAGAAACATTTCTCATAGTCTCCTAGCTTCCTGAAGTTTCCTACATCAATGTTTGTAGAAAGGTGCATTGTTCCTGATCATTCAAGCACTTATATAATAAAGACACTGTGAAAAAATCTGGGTCAGAAAAATCTGCACCCTGGCACAAATCAAACTTGGGACTTGTTACTGCATGTAATTCCAGTAACATTCCAGGTTTGAAGTTGGAACAAAAAATGTATTAAATATTGCAGTGTCTCCAATTAAAAAGGTAGTTACAAAACTGCTTCGGTTACATTTTCCATATGTCCCACATTCAACTAGACTTTAACCGGTTAACATCGGCCGTTAAGGAGAGTATTTTTTTACTAAGGTGGGCATTATGCTGCTTGAGATATCGGATCATATCTGCCTGTTTCTCCAAAACTTGATCAACATAATCCTCATCCCTGTCAACATACAGAAAGTATTAGTATATGATATTTAGCATTCATATGTGAATGAAATGAAAATCAATGTTTACAAAGTAATATAAGTTATTTGCCTGATGATTAGTGTAATTCACTTGTAGGATAGTTTTTTGCATCAGCTGTGTTTGGTTGAAAACCTAGAAGACACTGAATAAATTATTAATATCCCCCAGTCATCTCCAAAGTTACATGTTAACCTCCGACAACTTACTCAGGGTTAAAGGAAGAACATGGCGGGAGCATCAAAGAAAGATAGGCAAGCCAATTGTTATGACCGCAAGTTATTTTTTAAGATACATCACTTTGGTAGTAGTTCTAAGAATTTCTACATTTATTTTGCGCAATAGGGGACTTTTAAATGCTGGCAAGGGAGATAAGTTTGGACCCTGGAACTGGTTTCATGATGCAAAATGCATTCATTTGTGACTTGAATGACGTTGAGGAAAAAACAATTTTGACAAAATAAAATTGCGTGACTTTTGAATGTCGGTAACGTCTTAAAGCAGGCTTCAGGGTCCAACCTATCTCCCTTGCCAACATTTCCCAGTCACCCATTGCAAAGAGTAGTGCAATGGGAATCTCTCTTAGCAAGGGAGATAATTTCATCTTAGGCCAATGGATAAAGAAAACCACTCCTTACATCACTGGCAACAAACAATGGATATCAAGTCAAAACAAACACAGTAAACAAAACATGGCACAAAGTAAGTCTATCATAATCTATGATGAACTAAAAAAACAGACCTGAATCCTATCTCTGTAGAAACTGAGCGTGACTGAAGAAAGCTCGTCATCATTTCATCTTGATTGACATCAGGTTTGGCAGACTTCTTGTTAAATCTTACTGTACGAACTGAGAAAATTACCACAAAATAATGAAATAATTTGGTATCCTATCTCACTGCTTTGATTTGTTTGTTCAATGTTTACCACTAACAATAATAATACATTCTAATCTTATTGAATTTGTGTCTGTAATCGGATTGGTTGTTCATTTTATTTTCTGACCTTAAAACATAGCATTAACCATCACAAATTCAGCAACGTCACACTTGTAAATGTTGACGACATGTCGAAGGTTACAAGTTATTAAATTA
Organism: Tonicella lineata; assembly: GCA_034781015.1. Classification (NCBI taxonomy): domain Eukaryota; kingdom Metazoa; phylum Mollusca; class Polyplacophora; order Chitonida; family Mopaliidae; genus Tonicella; species Tonicella lineata. The sequence continues at coordinate 15,778 of JAVFBY010379714.1, forward strand.
AAGTGAACAAACCCAATGTTACTGACCATTTATAAAAGGATAACTAACAGAGAAATGTAGAGTGATTCTCTATTTCTCTATCTTACATTAATACACTTCAATAATGTAACAATAATTGATATAAATACAATTTCCGCATCCTTTTACCCCTCGAATACAGTACGACTGCCCCCCAAATTCCAGTGTATACATCAAACACTTTTTTGACATGAGCAGCTGGTGCTTTATCAAAGAGTTCACAGAAAAAACGTTCACAAAAACAAGAATGAAAATTTCAGTTTCCAGGGGCCAGTTGCTCAAAGCACTTTTAAATTTAATCCTGGATTAGATGAGGTCGTTCCATGTTGAAGGCCTATCTCTAATCC
>JAVFBY010379825.1:0-16140 GCA_034781015.1 Tonicella lineata
AGGAGGTGTATTTCTTTTTTTCAACACCATTCCACAGCTGCCTAGAGATTCTGGATGAAACAAATAGGTTTTCTCCAATGATTGTTTATTAATTTTTAGCCGAGAATGTCATACTAGTTACCTGCAATTCATGAAGCAAATTCTGGTAAAGGTGGTTGGTAGTTTTATCTTTGATATTGGCTACAAGTTATGTTTACTGCAATATGATATTCACTGCTACTTATTATTGAGAATGCCTTGCAATGTCCATTATCTTCACTTACGAGCTCCAATAAGGTCAATAGAAAGGTGAAGGAGAAATTCCTGTCTAAAGGCGTTTGTTTGGAATCTGAACACTTGAGGTATTTGGTAACTAAGAACTCCACATTATGATCTGCTTTGTGGTTTGAGAAATTCCCCCCAGGAAACTTTGTAGAGAAGGAGGATCTATCTTTGTAGTAAATAACTCAGCATCCAGGGATTCTTCTGCAGTTTCTCTGGTAATTTAATACTTTACCAATAGATTCAATTAGACATTCTTGATAGCAACCTGCCTGGTAACTTTGCAGCATCAGACCCCCCTGCAGGTTTACTGCAATACTACAATTGTCTTGTTGATCCAATTCGGTTGAATAAGTGGCAAAGTAATGTCCGCTTTAGAGTGTAGGAAATGTTCTTATATTCCAGAACAATAGAACACTGCCTGGTTACATTGCAAGTTTACATATATGTAGCTGCCTTCCAAGGATACAATTTCTTATATATCAGCTTGTTTACACCTTACAATGTAGTTGTCATAAGATATTGCTAGATAATGCTTGCAAGCATGATGTTCCAAGTTTGAAACTCGGATTTATATGTTGTATGCAATTAAATTGAAGATTTAAGATTTTACCAATCTTGACGAGACAATTGCAATCGAACTTAAATATAGCTTCACAAAGGACTGTTGTAATGATGTTTTCTCCACTTTATAGATATTACTTAAAAAAATTAGATCTATTTAAATAGTACTACAAATTTTAATGATATGTTTTAAGCTTCATATCCATTTTGACATGACGTTTAACTGTAGGGTGAACCAAAGCAGGTGTGCAATTGGCTACATGATATTGTGTGAATTTTGAGCATTGCTACGAGGCCAGATCACTTACTGCCTAGGCGTGGACTTTATTGAAACTCTCTTGGAACCGTGTTACCAAGAGGTGAAATAATGCTCTGTGAAGTGTGAATAGCTGTAAATACTCCGGAATGACTCTAGTCTCATAATACCACAAACTGCATGGTGTGTCCATACTAGCTTTGTGGATCTGCAACCAGTTTTACTTCTGTTCTCGCATAAGATAAGATATGTCTTACAAGTGTAGGGCTTTTACAGATGGCAACTCCAGCAACCAAGGTAATTTAATTGATTTGACTTTTGTCTTAAGCGTTATGGTATCAAGAAGCGTGGATAGTTTTTGCCTAAATGATTCATATGTTTATAAGCTTTTTTTAATAGCATTACATGTTTTGTTTCACATTTTCATAGAAATGATTGTTCTTGCCAGATTTTCTTTAATATTGTAAGTCACTCTGAAGTTTCAGTATTTTTCCAAGAAAGAAAAACTTTCTGTTTTTGCCAGACTAAAAGTTTTGATACCCTATTTTTCTTTGTGTGTTTATATTGTTAAGCTTCCACACAAGTTGTAGGCGCTTCTTGCGGTTAGGTGGCCTTTAATAATTTCACGATAGGATAAGGACTTTTATTTAAAGACGATTTACAGAACAAAAAGATCAACATTAGGTCAAAGGCAGCTATTATTACTGACTATTTGTTTTTGCTGTTAACACTTGGTTTCTATATAAAAAAATATATAACATTATTATTCAAATATATGTCTTTTATGTAATTTAAAGACAATAGTTGTCCAGCGTGGTGGATCAGTTAGTTGTTCTTTGGATTGCTGAACACCCTTCCATATAATTCACAAACTTGCTTGTCAACTCTGGGTATATAAGGGAAGTTTTCTGATGAATTTGGAGGTCAGTTATTTTCACGTTTTCAATACTTAACAAACTTGCTTGCCAACTCTGGGTATATAAGGGAAGTTTTCTGATGAATTTGGAGGTCAGGTATTTTCACGTTTTCAATGTGTTTCTTATTGGTATTCCACTAAATTCTGGTAATTTTGTATACAACATAGAAGGTGAAACACCAGTCAAACAAATAAACATAACACTTGTGTTAATGTTCCGTCATAAAGTAAATTCTCCCACTACATGACGTACACTCGCTCCAGGGTCATGATTCCATTCTCTTAACTTTTGTGGGATGAGGTTACCATGCTTTTTATGTCACATGACATACCTTAGTAACAAATGAGCCATTTGACCTCCATGCAAGATTTTAATTTTTCAAAATAGAAAGCACTATAATCAATGTGTAAAAGTTGTTGGGCATAATAAATGAAATTATTCTAAAACAGATGTCTGGGTGAATTTTTGTGCCACAGAGTAATATAGATTTATATGAGATAGTGATGTCGTCAATAACCTTTATGTTTTAAAGTCCCTGTAAAATATCAAGAACATTTTTGGCAGTTTCAAACAAATAAAACCCCTTGGAATCGTTTAAATATTGTGTAGTGTGAGAAAAAGATTATCAGACGAGAGCTTATATATTACGATGGATATCACTCTCGACTCCGGCTCATGTTTTTTAAAATGAATAGACTTGACTGATATACAATCATAAAACAAGGGCTCTCGTTGGATAACATCAATCTAACATTCTGTATGATGTAAAATCACCCAGTAATATAAACTTTACCACAGAAAATATTGTGACCACCTTTTATCGGAGAAACTGACAGATCCAATAAATGAACCGTGATTCTATATTCACCATAAATTCTGTTATATCGTCACCGGCATGGATTAAACAGAAGACTGAACAAGGGATAGGTTGATTAGTTGATTTGTACATGGGATGTCCCTCTGACACGTTCTTAAAGTATGGCTAGATTCCAAGCACTTGTTCTTGTAATGCATGTTGTCTGAGTTGCTGTTCAGATTACACTGTAAATACCCTAAAAGATTCGTTGGTGGTTGGCAGGAGCTTCCTATAACCTGGGGCTTTCGGATCTAAGAAGCATTAGAAAACTGATTTGTAGCATCCTCTTTTGCGTCGTGTTCATGTCTGTGTCGTCTTTAATGACGTCAAATGTGGTTTCCTCTGCCCATGGACTTTCACGCTGTCATATAATATTTACCTTAACAATGGCATTAAACCCAACAACAAACGACAAACAAAGCAAAAACTTTAGATTTCATTTCTGCAACTTCATGGCAGGAATGTCACACATTAGCAAGACCACTGACACTTTACAAGTTAGCATTTTGTATAATATTTATTGCTAAACCACCAGACAAGAAAAAACGCTTGTAGCACTGTCTACTTAGTTTTTAGAAGAACTTTCCATTCTAATTATGTGAAGATTTACAATCCTATAGCACTTCAGCCAGCCGTGCTTGATAAAATGGCTTGTCTGAATTACAAGTATGAATCCATAATCAACTTAATGAGATTATGCCCCACAAATTAGAGCTGGTGAACTTTTGGAGTTAAGTGACTACCCTCGATTTCTGTTGACATTTACTATTGAGGTTAGTGGCTGGCATGTCTTCAGTTGTAACTATATGGTGTCCACTTTAGTTAAATGGGAGGACAGTTCTGTGTATTTTACTGCTCTTTTTTGACCTGGAAATTGTGTTCCTATGATGTGAGTATATTGTTCAGCTTGACCAATATTCAATAGATTTATATTGAGTTTTGAAAAAATACACCTTAAGCCCTGCTGTTTTTTTTTTTGTTCCTTTTTTCTAATTCATCACCAGCCTAGTTTGATTCAACTAGCATATTTAAAACACTTGCAGCCAGTTTTAGGATGTATTTTTGTTGCATTTTTAATTTGTGTTTTCTAATAATGCACTCTTGACATATGTTTGAGCTTTCACCAGAAATTATTATGGGCAGTCTAAAGTTTCTAACCTAAGGCAAGGAAAATATCTGATAAAATAGCTTTGCTGGCCAATGTACCACTTAGTTGATTTTCTGATCAAAATGTTGGATGGAAGCCAAAATCATGTAAAGCGTCAGTTATCCAAAGATATGAAAAAAGCTATCAAAAGATCAGCATAGCTACCCGTATTCAAGTATAATATTCCATAAACTTTATCAAAATTCATAATTATCTCCCATTTGGGTTTTCACGTTTTTGACAAAAAATTGCCAGTACACAGTTCAGTGATTTTCAGCCACAAAAGTCTCATTTCCATTCAGTGTTTGTTAAGCGTGTCATTAATCATCGAGTCTAATGAGTCATTCATTTTGCTTGCTTCATGAACGTTTCCCTTCAACGTGTAGTTTTTTTTATTCTTTGCTAGCTGGCAACTTTGGCGAGTTTTTCAAGAGCTTACAATTAAATTACTTTTTCATTTGATGTATTAGCTCTTTGCTCGTTTGTTGTCTTGCGTAAGAAGTATTCATTTCTAATTTCCTCATTTGTAGGATAAGAATTTACATAAAGATTTCTGCTGGAGTTTAACATATAAGTGATAGACCTGATATGCTTATTGATTTTGCCTGACACAATTGGTTAGCCCTTGGCAGTTTTCTCAATTCCTGTAACTTAGCAGGCTGTCTGAAGTGTACATGTAGTTTCCATGGGTGAATAATAAAGGGTGCATGCTTTGTCGTCATAATAGCCATGTATAATATAGTCGTCTATATTTGTTCAATATCTGATTGCATAACGTCTGCCAAGTGCTCTGAAGAATGGATGTAATATTTCCTATATGATTCGAACATTTTTTGTAAAGAAGAGCAGGCGGTATATGTCCGGAGTGATGAAAATAATACTGGGTATGGGACTGAAGAGGCTGGGCTAAAAGCTTGTATTGTTCCCCTTGTGGGTGCTTCATGTCATCTGCCTTAGACAACAAGCCTACCATGACCCAGGCTCTAAGCTGTATGACTGTACCCTGGGTGTCAAGCAGAAATGGCTCAATAGACAAGCCTGAAAAAATTGTCTACAATGACGTTGCTATTATGAGTCACCTTTGTATATTTATATGCACATTGTAGACAAGTGTCTGTGCTGGAACTGGACGATGTTCGTCTAGGGATTCGCTGCACCATTCTAATTGTTTCTTTGTTTATATCACATGGGACGAGCTGGTGCAGTTTTTGGATTTTATTGTGAAACCTTGTAGCCTATTTATTGCCTGAATCATAATTGCCTTATTTAATAGACATGTGATATGCAATATTGGACACATGGAAACATCAAAATGTGCCACTTTTTTTTTTCTTCAAATTTATTGTGACCTCAATTCATGTTTATGCTTGATTTAATCTGAAATTAAGTTTGATGTGTTGAGCTGTTGATTCCTTGTGACAAACAATTGTGTTTTGTAACTTTTGATTCATTAAGACATCAAACTATATCCACCTTTGCTTCAGTGTGAACACGAATCATGTTACATTGAACTGTCATGTTGACAAGATAAATGTAAGCCTGTCACTTTAACAGTAAGCCGGGCTATAAGATGGACTGAAACGTTTTTTTGTCTTATATATGGAAAATAAAATGATGGATTCACGAGTTACTATAACTAGAATACCTAGAGTAGAGTCACTAGAAGCAGCCTGGAATCAAAGGTAAGGCAAATACTACAGCAAATAATTGTTCATGTCATTTATAACGTTTCAAATTACAGTGGGTTTTTGTGCACTATTTTATAATGTTGCTCTTTCTTAATTGCATGTAGTTAGAACAAACACTTGTTAACCATATTTTGTTGGCTGGAACCTATAGAGAGTTGGAAAAGTAGGTAACAGAATTAATGACATTAAAAATAAGATTTATAAGAATTTTCCAGAATTTTTTTCCAAATTTATTTGACGATAATTTATTCAAGAACACCTTTTAAAGACAATAAATTATAGAGCTACACATAAGAATAAAGGTTCCCTAAACATAGTCATCTAGGAAATACATTTTAAATTTAGCTGGAATTTAACAGATTTTATGATTTTTTTTTTCTTCATTTTACTTAATTTATTGACATTAATTTGAGCCTATAATTTTTGGGGCGCTCTTTATGCTTTTCACAACCAAATGGACCCAAGAAACCCCCTGTATATGTAATTCTTACAAACAATCTTCCCGAGTTTTTAGGAACGAACAATCCATGTATGGGCTAAGCTTACAGCTCATTTTCTCTTATTTGCCATCTACAGTCTTTGTTTCCCACGACTTAATTAAAACAACCTTTGTTTTTATTTTATTCTTTAAAAAATCTTAATCTTGAACATCAGGTTAAAGTTTGCTTGGATGGCCATTAACCTATTTTATTTAGACTTTGTCCAAATAAAATTGGTTGTTTTTGTGTTTTTTTGGTCTTTAGTATATAAACAATGATCCCATGTTTCTCAATGATACCCTATTATTGGCACCAGAGGTCTTGTATTTGAACCCGATGTTAAAACAGATTGGAGCAATTGTTCGTAAATGAAAAAATGTAGTTACAGAATACAACAGCGTGAATTATTTGTTAGGAAAGGAACCTCACAAAAAAGTTTTTAAAAAAATGCTAGAGCAGGTCAGTCAAACAATGGGACTGGAAGGCATTAGGCTGGGTTTTATAAACAACAGTAAATCACATTTATTTTCCAAAACTGCATGATGTAGTGTATGTTTTGTTATGGAAGCATTTGCTCATGATTATTATGCCTTTACTCAGTCAACATTGCACGACAAAAAGTGCCATAAAACAATTGTACGAAGACGCATTGCTTAATTATATTGTCTCGTTTTTATGATCAATGACATAATTATTTCACGATGTGGGGCTTGTATCATGGAAAGGTCTTAATTTTTTCTCTCTCCAGAAATGCAAAACCTTAGAAGTACATATAATGCTTGTTTTACGTCTTTCTTCTGAATTTTGACAGTCGGTAGAGTCTTTTAAAGATACTAGTTTTTATTTAGTGAATAACTAGAACTGATGGCTGTGCCGTGGCTCAGTTGGTTTATTATGTATTGAACTCCTTCACTGTACAACACCATGCAGTCCAGCGCTGATTGTCCACCAGGTCATATTCCGGTGGCCGAACGAGATCCCGGTCTGGTTTTAAGAGATTTCGTACAATTGTTTTAGGGCAGGTACTTTTTTTCCTGCAATTTTGACTGAGTGAAGGCGTAATAATCATGAGCAAATGCTTCAATATCAAAACATATACTACATCCCTTTTTAAAATTAAACACCAGTAATGCAAAGTTATCAAACAACCTTGAGTACATCACCAAGCATGTAAAGGGCATCAGGAAGCCGATTTGAATCAAAGTGTGGTTTCCTACACCCTTTTGAGGAATATAGGTGAAATACCCCTGAGCACAGTGTTAAACACCTAGCAATCAAACAATCTGCTAGTCTAATGGCTTTTTTTTCTGAACGGACGATTAATTGCATCAGCAGTCGAACTTGAATTTCAAGTCTAATATGTGCTAGAAAATGTATGATCTAAAAGTTATAGGCTTTGTTCTGTTTCAGCCTCAGTTGATAATGGCATTGTTGGCAAACAAATCTGATTGATGAATTTTTGTGAATTTTTGTTTCTCTGGATTTTGAGAGTAGTCTTACAGGGTTCATGTGTACTATTCATACCCCACTTATCAAATGATATAAGCTGATCTGACTGTGCCTTAGCTTCATGCTACCCCTTTGTTCATCACATGTTCATGCTGCACAAGCCCTCCTACTCTATTGTCCATTTTACATCCGGAATCCGGCATTGATAAATGAAGCCATCAGTGTCTTCTCTAAATGCACTCGCTATCATGTTTAACCTAATACCATGATCACGTCGTCACGACTTTTGAAATTGTCCTATTATGTAACTCCATTATCCAAATTACACTGTGTTCAGCTCCCAGAATCGGGCAGAAAGCAACCTTCAAGTGTTATGTCATCTATCCTGAATATTTTATTATTCAACACTTTAAATTTGTTTACCGACCACTACTTACTTATAAAGCAAGTTTTATGCCAGCCTTTTTCAATTTAATTTGGATTTTCAAAAGTGGCAAATTTAGAAGCTTTATAAGGCAGATGTAGTTTTGAGATGTTTGATAGGCCTCAGACAGTTTTTACCGCAGAGTTTTACGGATATTTGTTTATATTGGAAGTAATGCATGTTAATGGTTTTGGAAGGATATAGTTAATTATATCAAATTCAATTTTACTAATCAAACCTGAATATTTAATGATCCACTTTAAATTTGTTTGCCAACCACCACTAATAGCAAAGTGCGTACCATTGTGATAGAATTTACATTTTGTGTGTTCTATAGTGTTAAATTAAAAAGGTTATATAACGGAGAAAATTGGATAGAAACATCTAAAATTTAGTTTCTTGTAGTTCTTTTTGTTAGATAGCTTTACAGAGATTTTCCCTATTGGAAATAATTAATGATGATGTGTATGGTTTTCTGATCATATAAATAGATAAAAAAAAATTAAAAAAACAAGCTTGCATAATAGTTGATAAATATTTTATCTATTTATTACAAAAAATTCAAATTCAATTACTGTTGTATATTTCCAATAATCATGAAATGGCAAAAACAAACCAGACACGCACAAAAATGATTTATGTTTATGAAATATTTTAATAGAGCAGTTTAATCCATACTTTAGTTTGTTTGTGGCCACTACATGTACATACAAGTCTTCATACAGATTATATCTTCTTGGATGATATTCATTTTTTTTTTATAAGAATAAATATGAATTTATATGTAATTCAAAGGGATCCCAAGGTCTTTAAATAACGAAAGGCTATACATTTTAACTTCTCTATGAGAGAAATTAAAAAAAAAAATCAGTGTTTCATATTATGTAGCCCGTAACTTAATACTGTTTTAGATGCATTTTAGAATAAAATGTCAAAAGTAAGTTTTAAAAAATTGTAAACACTTAATTTTTAATTCAAGTTTATCATTACGCCTTGTTCTTTGGGAAGAATTATGTTTTCATCTAGATTTATTCATTCCTAAAAAGAAGAAAAAAAAAACTGTGAGTAACCTAACAAGATTTCATGTTTACTGTCTTAGAAGTAACACAATATTAACCCATCATTCATAAATGTAATTCACCATTTCAACCTGTCATTATAAGGTTCCCATACCGCTCGACTTTGTTATTATTTAGTATAAGAAAGATACTTTATAGAAATAGAACATAAATGAAAAATAAAAACAAGTTTTAAGTTGTATTCATTTTTGTTATTTTGAATAGGCCTTCAGTATTTTTTTTTTTGGAACCCAAAACCTCATAATCTACCTTGTAAATCTATTTTAAAATTTAAAGTTTATAAATAATGAGTATTTTTTAAATATATTTAGGTTCATGAGGAATGTCATTGAGTAGACAACCCTGAGGACAAATTTTAACTAGGTGAAAATCCTAGGGGTTTTTTCCTGCAATTTGAGTGTGTCATATAGTTTGAGGGAATGGTTTCTATTTTCTTTCAAAATCTAGTTTTGTGGGTTTCTGGGCTTGACAAATGGGCACAAATTGTTGTAAGATAAAGTTAAAAGGACTTTTTTTCTTCAGAATACGATACAGTTTTTACACTATCTCGAACACCTCCAGCAGTTGTCATAAAAAGTGTTTAAGGATGTTTAATTTATTTAATAATCCTTTCTCCTTTTTATTGGATGATTGACCAACTAATAGTGTGATAAATGACATCTGAGTTTTCACCTTTATGTATATAGTCCATTGCCTGGGGGCTTTGTTTTTTATTCAGACAAAACTGAGGGGAAGACAATTTTTTATTTCTCTTGGTTGTGTCCCATTAAGAAGCTGTATGTGTAAGAGAGCATGTTCAGAAAACAGGCTGAAGTTGTCTGTGTAATCCAGTTTGATTCTGCTGGCAAACAAGTCGTGAAGCATTCAAGAGGCAGTGTGAGCCCTTGCTAGTTGTGTTCTCTGTCACAGGGAGATGTAAGGTGGACTCGAGAGCACCTGCACTTTCACTCTGTCAAGCTCTCTTGTTCAGTGGTGGTGATCGGGAAAGGCTTCACTGTGTCACCAATATGACGGAGAAATACTCTTTATTTTACATTCTCTATCTGAATGCACCTAAGTTTGACATGATCAGTTGTTCATCAGACATTAACTATTGTTAAGAGTTCATCTAAGATGTTATTCCAGTTTTGCTTGGGATTCAGGACAATTTTTACTACATGTGGCTGTTGGATTTGTGAGAGCTAAGAGCTTTATACAAGTTTAGTGGTTATATAGGCCTGTTCTTGAAAATTTCTCAGGAGAAAGTTTAAACATCGATCTAAGCTGTTTATTAGTTGTGAGCAGTTGTCATGCAAAAATACTGACAAATTGTGTCTGAAATCTAAACTTTGGATAAGTCATTCCAGTTGTGTAATTAGTTACATGTATATGTTCTGACAAATTCATTGAGGACAAAAACTGTTACAACATCCATGAACAAAGAGTTTGGATTAGTGTAAATCCAAGTTAGATTCAAGGATCTGTTGATGCTGTATTAAATGTTGATATCACTACTTTTCATATCAGTCATAAATGATTTCTTCTCCTATTTAATTATCAGAAAGTGTAAAATTGTTTGACTTGTTGACACCTTCTAAAAATACACCCCAAACAAGCCATACCTAGTTGTTTATAACACTGAGGTGTATTAAATTGCCATGCTAAAAAAAATGATAGTAAACTAATGGTTTGACCAGAACAACATATCCACCATTGTACTTTATTGTCTCATTTACCATCGCTCTGTGAAGTGTACATGATAGTCAATGATGCTTGTTAAATGACCATCTAGTTGATATGAAGTTTGCCCATTTGTCATTGGTCATTTGACAGCCCCCTTTGAATGAATACACTTATAGTGGTGTTGACTGAAAGCTATTGAACATAAATCCTGCCAAGGCTTCAAATTTACTGACAGCAGTTTGATGTATGAAGCCTTGTGAAGATATGTGACCAGTTACCTTAAAAAAGAGCACTAAGTTGTCATGATTTTGCTCTATCTCTGACGGGAGACTTGCTATACTGGGCATATATGAATACTTGCCACAGCAACAACGGATTGCTATTTGATGTTATATGCTACTCAGATTTTAATATTCATTTAAAAAGGAAAACATTATGAAGACATGGAACTATCTTTGAAAGACGGACAAAATTAATTATGGAGTTGACATTATTCAAATGTTCTTTTTAAATAATAAGTAGTCCATGTATATCCAGTGAAGCTGTGTTAAAATATACCTATCAGGAGGTTAATTTATTGCTGCTGTGCTCACAAGTGGATGTATTGGGGGTACTAGTATATAATCAGCTTGTGGCTTTTTAAATTTGAACAATCAACCGTACCTACACGCTGTCAATCATAGATTTTATTTACCTATTTTTGAGGAAAAATCAGTGCTAAAGCATATGTCACGTTTCTGTTTTATTTCCTCTCATTTTTCTTGACCAGTTGTCAACTGCTGTTACGAGTTAATAGACCTGCCATCAGCATGAAAAATATGTATACAACAACAACATTGATTAGATGACTACAGTGTACGCTTCTCACTGTAGATCAGCTACATCAGCTGTTTTCATGAACTCGGCGAAGCACAGCTGATCAGTATTGACTGGGGTGGATTAAACTTGTATGGTTCTCAGATCAAAACTGTCTAAGGCAGGCTGAAATCCAGCTTTAAACAAGTCCAGTTTATGCCCCATGGATATCATATAGAAGGCTGAACGAAGATGGTTAATATCTTCACTGTGTCTGTTATATTCAAATAACCTATGTGAAGTCTAAAGTGTAAACTGCTGCCAATAGTTTCACTGTAAATTACCTTGATAGGTTTGTGTTAACCACCGGGTGGATATGAAGGAGAGGCCATACAAGTGCTTTGGTCGTTTTGTGAAAAAAATTTATGTAATATAGTCTGGAGGTTACAAACTTTATTAGTTGAAATGATCTTTTGAAAAGGTCTACAAGTATTTATTTTCTGGACATGTTTTTTGTCGGGCTTAAGTGAATTTCAAGTGTATTGGTATAAAATACTTTTGGTTGAAAACATTGACTTTTGCATTCTAGTGTTACAAAATAATGGATGTAATATTGTAGGGGATGGATTACTTTGAGTGTTGTTCTAGTTGAATGTACAAGCTGCAATAATATCTGCATCAAAGAAATATATATTTCATCTGGATTAAGCTGAAATGACGTCTAATGTGACAATGTTTAAAGTGGCACCCTGTCCACATTTCAGGAATGGTACCACTGGATTGAAGTAAGTTCAATATAAAATTTAAGACATTTTTAATTTATTAAAAAGATGTTCAAAATGTTTGACAAAGAGAATGATAGTGTAACAGGTAATTAAAAGCTATAAGTGTGCGCAAAAAAAAAAGTGTTGTTAATATCTTCAGCATTATTAGTTTATATAATGATGAAAACTGACATACATGTTTGTCTTTTTATGTTTAAATTTTATCCTTAAGCTATATGATAAAGGTGTCGTAATATAAATACATGTACCTTGACATTTTAATCTAGAGGACAAAATTAGTACTTAGGCTTATTAAGATAAGGTAAATCTTTCAATTTTAAACCTGTATTTTAATTATAAAGTGGTTTAATATTGATAACATTTGTTCTATATTGTGTCAAACCCAAGGAATTGTTCTCTTCACAATATCGTCCTCTAGGCCAAAATTAACATAATATAAATGCTGTGTAAGAATTCACAAGAAGCTTCTAGAATTCTATACACATTGTCACAGCTAGAAAAAAGTTAAATTTTCATTTAAATTGTAGGATAAGGATAGATTGTGGTTTAATATAAATTATGCATATATCTTCTGTATTATAGTTCATAGGATAAATTAAATCATTATCCCGTGTTTTGCTGAATGCCACTATTTCACATGTACATGTAGCACGGGTCACAAGTTTGTTATTTTCCCCCATCTTTGTCACATTTTCTTTTTGTTTGACATAAGAGCACTTACATGTTATAGTCATCATATGATTTAACATTCATGGGTAAGCTGTTAACATAGTACTGCCTCAAGATGTATTGTAAGAACAGTACACACCTGAGTTTGTTAATTGAATTGACCCGGTTTCCATCACCTGTCACCATCCTAGTAACCTTACAATGTATATATGTACTGACATCTTTATCAGATATAATATTTAGGTCATTTAAAAGTTTTAAAATAGCTATCTGAAAGGTATTGATAAAAACTAAGTCCACGTAATATATGGTTAATACTTGGTTATTAATGTGTTAAAGAACACAATGACTGATAAGCCTATATTCATATCGGTTAATCTTAAGACTGAAGATTTATCTTTCCATCTCTTGGATATTTGCAGTAAGACTAAAGACATAACCCATTCTCTAGACCCTTTATAATGTTAATGGTTGGGATCTTCGGCCCCAGTGACCCATTGTTTTTATAATGTCAATGAATAGGATCTTGGGTCCCAGTGGATCGCTGTCTAAATTTTAATGGTTGGGAACTTGGGTTCCAGTGGCTTATTGTCTTTATAGTATCGCGGGTGGTTGGGCAAGAGCTTCTTAATGTCCTCGCCGGTGCTCTCCGAGTTAAGGGGTTTCTTCCAACCATGGGGCTGGCATGCCGTCATATTGGTGAAATACCCCTGAGTACGGTGTTAAACCCTAATTAATCAATCGACCTTCATAGTGTCAATAGTTGGGATATTGGGTCCCACTGGCCCATTGTCTTTATAGTGTAAATGGTTGGGATCTTGGGCCCCAGTATATTTATAGTGTTAATGGTTGGGATCTAGGCTCCCATTGGCCTGTTGTTTGTATAGTGTTTAGGGTTGAGATCTTGGGTCACGGTGGTCCAATATTGTCGTAGAGTTGATGGTTGGGAAATTGGGTCCCAATGCATGGACCATTGCATTTATGGTTTAAATGGCTGGGATCTTGGTTCCCAGTGACCCATTGTTTTAAAGTGTTAATGGTTTAATCTTAAATCCCAATGGCCCATTTGATTACGTTTATTGTGTTAGCTATAATGGTTGGGATCTTTGGTCCAAGTGGCCCATTGTCTTTATTGTGTTAATGGTTATGATCTTAGGTCAAGGTGGTCCGTTGCCTTTATAGTGTTAATGGTTGGGATCTTGGGTCCTATTGGCTCAATGTCTTTATAATGTTAATGTTTGGGATCTTGGGTCCTATTGGCCCATCAGCTTTATAGTGTAAATGGTTTAGACCTTGGGTCCTAGTGACCCATTGTCTTTATTGTGGTAATGGTTGGGACCTTGGGTCCTATTGGCCAATCAGGTTTATAGTGTTAATAGTTGGGATTTTGGGTCACGGTGGCACATTGTCTTAGTGGTGTTTGTTTTACATGTCATTATTCGATATTATCTTCATATAATGCACTCATTTTAAAAAGAAAATCATTTAAATTACTTTATTTTTTTTTATAGAATATCAAAGATTGTTTTGTTTTATGATGTTAACATCAGACTTCTTATTGTAACAGAAGATTATGTTTAAAGCCGTACATACATGTACATGTACAACTAGAAGTTGAGTTATTATCAGCTCAAACATCTTTAGCTCTCATAAATAAACAGTAAGATTGTTCTTAACATTACTGAATAATTTTTTTATACACCTCGAGGAAAGATATCAAATTAAAACAGAAAAGTTATAACAAGCATCCCTTTGTTAAACAATACATTGTGCTGTGGGAAAGTAAATAATGAATAACTCTAGCTTGTAGAGAGAGTTTTAGAAAAGTTTCTTGATTTTCACTTTTTGGGATTTGGTAGTTAAAATTGCTTTTTCTTGAAAGTCTTTTTGATCTATGCCTTGCAAGAAAATAAACATGACCAGTGTTAAATTTTAAAGACCAAATAATTGATAAAAATGAAATAGTTAAATACATTTATATGAATGACGATGTTGATTTGTAGGCCTACGATATGAAAACAAACAATAACATCTGCATGTACATGTAAATTAGCATGCAGTACATCAAATGTAATTCTGTAGTGAAAATAACCTTATGTGTCAGCCTCTTTTCTTTATCCTCTAATATTTTCCCCAGATTTCAGTGAATTGTTATCCATATAGGGTGAATCGACATACTACATGTAAGCTGTATACATGTAGATCTACTCATTCCGCCATTAAGTAGAGTTTGCTTGTAGTTGACCACATACATGTATGAAAAATGATATATTTAGGTAATGTTGACCCTGCTATCCAAATTTCCCTTGAAACATTTTCTTTCTCTATATTTATAAAATACTAGTATATATATATATTATAAAATATGAGTTGTCTTCGGAAATATATACATAATTTATAAAGAGATTGGTCAACAAGAAGTATATAACCCCCATGTATTTTATTTTTTGTTAACTATTTGTAAATATATCAAAGCATAATAAATGCTGAAATATTGAGTCAAAATGAGATTATCGTTTTTTGGAATTACACTACTTGTTTAATATGTGCTTTATGTTTTAAAATGATTATAATTTCTGAAAGCCATACTCATTAAATGTAATTTATTTGCTGTTCTGCATTTAAGTTGATATTAATGTTCATAATATCTAAATGTCAAAGCTATTACAATTTATAAAGCCCTGTAAAACAAATTACAGAAAAATTATGAAAAAAAAAATCCAAACAATTCTTTCCTATCCGGACATGTTCTAAATCAACCCTCTTAAAGGTTACATAAGCTTCACACTCGTCAAAAACTGCAGATACAGCGATGGTATTTAACTGTTAATACCGTAGTCTTGGCAACTGTTGTGTTGCAAGATTTGCTGTATACTTGTGAAAAAGCTGAGTTGGTAATTAGTGTAAGATACATGTAAGTGACTATAGTTACTACTGACATTAGCTCCTACTATGTTAAAGGTTCATGTTTACTATGTCTAAATACTTGCCAAGAAACCAAGGTTGTAAGCTACTTGTAGTATTGAAGACTTAAGAGAGATGAAGATACATTCAGGAAAAAAGAGTAAAGTAGAAATTTAATTATTTATAGCTTCTTTAAGTGGCATTT
>JAVFBY010379936.1:0-16137 GCA_034781015.1 Tonicella lineata
GCTTTTAGTATTAATTTGTGTTTCAGAATAAGTTCGAGTACATGTGGTGGATTTTGTATGTATGGCAGATATATTTTGTTTATCTCCACGTGGCCACGTAAGATGAGTATGTGAGGAAGCAGGCACACAGACTTTCCTAAGTGGCAATGGTATATGTTTGAGATGATCCTTGATCATCCGATGGCGTGGCGTTGTGCCTCGGGATAACTATGTTTTTTTTTGTTTTTTATAGTTTGGATTTGCTTTTTGTAATGAAATTAGGGGAGGCCATGTGGGTTCCGGAACAGTTGCAGCATTTAAATCATTTGTTACAACCAAATACCCCATGGTCCTCTCCAGATCAACAAATGATTTAAATGCTGCAACTGCAAGATGCTTCTAGTGTCAGAAACTCGGACACGGTAAGGCCCAGTGTAGAAGTGCCTTGGTTTTCTTTTGTTACAACCAAAGTCCCCATGGTCCTCTCCAGATCAGCAAAAGCAAACCAAACAACTTCTACACTGGGCCTTACCGTGTCCGAATTCCTGACACTAGAAGCATCTTGTCGGACCAGTTTTCCTTATCTTTTGTATAAATGTCAATGTCAATTATTGTTTCTCTTTTCCTTTTTTTAACGTTGTAAGGGTTGGTTTGTGATGCCATCGTTTATGTTTAGTGTGTTTCACCTTCCACGTTCATCATCCTCTACAGAGTGCCAACAACGGCGATACTTTCCAAGCGGCAACCAGCCGAGGAAGATATCAGGGATTCCATTGATTATATCCTCACACAGAAGACCTAAAGTAAAACAATCTGTCTTTTACACGATTTACCCATGAGTCTCCGCCGTCTGCGCATGGTCGGTAATTCAAATTTGGTTTGTAAATATTTAAATTAGCTATTTTAGATGTTAAACTGTTTATTCAATGATATTTCTGGGCTATGATTTAATGATTTTAGGGCTCGACATGCCGAAAGAAATTTACGCCATAACAGAAAACCTTTGTTACGCAACGACATCTAATTGGCTGTTATGTTAGCAGAGCTTTGAACAACCGGTCCAAGGTACACAAATAATCTGTCGAACAGTTCATAACTGGAAATATGGGAAATTATACTTTGAAAGCTGGCAGGGCAATTTCTTAAGGATACTCTCACCCTCAAATGCTAACAGTTTTATTTATTTTTTTTATTATTTCAAATTCATTTAGTTCAGATATTGATCTTTATCCCAGTTAGACCCGATATAAATATTTAAATTTGAAGATTTTTTTAACTTTGATGATAAAATGTGACTCCATAATTTTAAACAGTGTTGTTTTGACAATCTATTAAATAAAGGAAGCTACTTGAAGGAGATTAATGGTCTACGCGCTAATATCCACTGTGCAAGTATAACCTTTTGGAATAATGTAAGTTAGAACTTTTCCTCTCTCCATATACAGTCGATTAGGGGGTTTTATTTAGCCGCTCACTGACGCCACATGTGGTGGATCGGTGTTAATCTATTAACATATTGATCACACCTTGAATAGAACTCCTCACATGTGACAGGAGCTGCCTACACAATTTCACAGAAAAAATGGTTTATTTCACAATATATATATAATACAATTGTTTGTAAAAACATACACAGAAGAGAACAATTCAGAAACAAATTGTTGTTTAAAAAAATACATCAAAGAATTGTACAGGAAAGAGGTAAACATGTCCTACAAAAGGTCATAAATACATTTTGCCTGATTTATCTGCTTTCATTTTTCACAGTACAGTGGTAAAGGAAAAGCACCTCCATAAGTGAGTGAACTGTGTCGATTAATGCATTTATTGAGCAAACAGAGTAAATGTTCCCAAATTTTATTTGATAATTTTATTCGATGTGTCCACATTTATTCGATGTGGAAGGGAAACTGGAATATCATTCGTGGTAATGATCCGATGCCTAATTGTTCGAGTATTCCCCTACTCTGCTGAAAAAAAAGGTATTTTCCTCTAGAAGTTTCTTTTTCTCTCCAATCCTTCTTCTAATCCTTGAAGCCCCTATAAACTAACCAAATTAAGTTCGTCCTCTTTGTCGAACTCAGCACTATTTACCACTATTTTATTTACTTGTACTTCAATAGGCAGCAGATATACTATCACATCAGTGAAATGATATCGTCGGTCGAATTTGCAACAGGGTTATTCAAGACAGAGTTCAATCAACTGTGATTCAGTTCGTAACGATTCCAACTGACGTCGTTACTAGTTGCGTACACTTACAACAGTCCTTGACGAAATGCCCGTGCTTCTTCCAATTATATCATGTTAATTGTCTATCCCCGGAACTACTCTGATTGGTTATAAACAGTTATTATCAGCTTCAAGCTAGTATAAAGTACAGGCCGTAGGCCGTACGGCCTACCAGATATAATAAATACAGCTTCAAGCTTCAAACATAATAAAGAAGATACCATTGGTCAGAATTAGTGTCTTCGTAGTTCCGACCCGTGGCAAAGATTTCTTTCTAAGGACAAGGTATACTCCAATGGGAATATTATTGATTAATAAAACATAATTAAAAATTTTAAAAATCGGTCACTTAATTATAACTAACCCTAAGTCCGAAACCCGGACAAAATAAAACAAAAAATATCCCCCAAAAATAATAGTTGCACACGTGATTATGTATGACCAATGGTGTGATATTTAGTTTCTGAGCAGCTTCAAGCTATATTTATTAGTCTTCGATGGGCCGCACGGCCTACGGCCCGTACATTATACCGGCTTGAAGCTGGTAATAATGTTAATAAAACACAGATTGAAGCTGTTAAGAAAGGTGCGGATCGGGTGGAAGTGAGAGAGGTCGGACTCCTTTAGCGCAATGATATCGAAAAAGTTCGTCACGTTGATAACGGTCTTCTGGGAGCGTATCAGCAATGGATGCAAGTGCATTAGAAAGGTCTGATAAGCTTTCCTGACCTCTTGATACTGTTCCTACTTACAAGTTATCTTAGTATTTGTACTGGTATGGTACGGCTACAAAAAACTCGCTTCAATGATTTAAAAGGTCCGTCGGGGCTCTGGAACTTGTTGCCAGGTCTCCTCTTCTGCAGTGCCTTCTAAACAAATCCCGGAGGAATAATATTTCAGAAGCACCTGACAAATACAGGGTGTCGAAAGTTCTAACTGAACTCTCTATCCATATGATTAGATCCCCTCGACCAGTATATACTGGAAGAGTGACGTGATCCTACTTGTGACAGGAGTGTGACCGTGAATGGGACAAGGATGCGTATAACAAAATTTAACAAAGTTTCTTGTAGAGCACATACAGCTTATTGGAAGCTCAGAAAGTTACAAAATTATAAAGTTTTATTATGCAAAAGAAAAAGTGACCAGGGTTGTATCACTCAAGTTGAATGTCTTCATATTATATGAGACTGAATAAATTCCTTGTTTCATCTGAAGGCTTAACATTATGGCTGTCGCAGATTTGTCAAATAATTAGATACCGGTATTAAAATCAAGGAAACATTTGAACGAAAAGCAAACATATTGATAATTAGCGATGGAAGAGAACAGATTTATCTTTACGAGAGCTCCTGACTACCGCTGTCCCATTTGCTTGGTTAAATGCGTTTTGTAACCATTAAAATTCCATCTAGCTTTTCAACGCAGACCAGAACATTGTGATAAATTGGCGCCACCTGAAGGTCTTAGTTTCGTGCACTACTGAAAACTGTGTGAATGTGTATGGGTTATCAAAATAAATAAATAGAACTTGGATCTAAGCACAATTACATTTAATAGCAAAGATTAAAATGATAACATTGCTCTGTTGTCGTACGACAGGCTGGGTGTATTCATACAGCTGTAATTCTCCGGACGCCGACCGCGTAATTTACGGCAATTTGCAGAATATCACTACATACTATTGGGCTTCTTTTAGCTCACGATATCAGAGCTTATTACTTACTACGTATAGTCAGAAGGTTATGAATTCAAACCTGAGACCATTTTCTAGGGCTAGGCTTCTTTGTGACCAAGCGGTTATATACCGACGAAGG
This sequence comes from Tonicella lineata, assembly GCA_034781015.1. Lineage (NCBI taxonomy): Eukaryota > Metazoa > Mollusca > Polyplacophora > Chitonida > Mopaliidae > Tonicella > Tonicella lineata. The sequence goes on from JAVFBY010379936.1 coordinate 4,029, forward strand.
TTGTAATCAAATGGGCTAAATTGCTTATTTTAATAAAAGATTAGTTCTACCTACCAGGTCATATTTACAGGTCCTCCACAGGGTTTTTGTTTCTCTAACCTGAAGAAACATACTCCTAATAGCAACCAGGATGACACTCGCTAACACAGACTGTCAACAACAACACAGCAATACAATATTAAAACTCAAGTTGAGCAGGGAAAAAAAAGGTTCGACTTCTCATGGTGAGATTTGAAGTTTATGACTTTATGGTCTCTCTCAAATTTGCTGCTATTTGATTGGTCGAAGCAAATCTCGGCCTATCAAAACATCACTAATTTGTGAATTCCTATCAAGTCGTTACTACAAATTGCACACGGTCACCTGGCTTGAAAGAGTTGGATAATAAATTAAAAAAATATTTATTTTTTATTTTTTTAAAAATTCTGTATGTGTATTAGATGTACTCGATCGCGAAAATATGCAAAATAAGTCAATAAATCTTTTTTATTTTATTTTTAAATTATCACCCCCTTTATAGGTTGTAATATTATCACCCCCTTTATCGGCTGTAATAGTGTGTCTATTACAGCCTATAGGCTGTAGGAGATGCTAATTTAAAAATTAAAAAAAAAAGATTTATTGACTTATTTTGCATATTTTCTTATCTTGTTTTTGCACGTTTTCGCGATTGCTTTTAGAAACGAAATATACACTGGATTTTCCAGTAATCAGGTGAATATCATAAATATTGACTCGCTCTGTATGCAACGTAGTCAATATGCTTTGATATGTTATAACCACGTGAACATGAATGAACCAATCATAGGAGGTTTATTTAAAACTTAATAAATAGTATTATCAACTGCTTTATAACCATATCCCTTTAACCACCTCATTACTCCTCATTCCTATATAAATATTCACTGTTATTTAAGCTACTTGAAAACGCTGTCAATATTCAAAACGATCTTAAACAAAGAAGAAGTTGTAATATAAAAAGTCTTGTGTCGTGTAAGATGAATAATGTGCATGAATATCTTTAACAAAGATGTCTTCTGTAGCATATAATTTTGTTTTGATTTACGATTTGTTATACTCTTAGTATACGTTAGTAGTAAGTTTCAAGCAGAATGGCGTCCATTCGTTATATATAGAGATAGGGCAAAATCCCGTCTGGTTGAAGAGATAGCGTCTGCTTACAACGTTATTTTGTATTAGTCCCCTCACCATGCTGTAGAGAGCGCCTGCTCAAAAAGATATTATGTATTAGCGCCTGTTCACAAGCGTTAATATACACAAGCGCCTGCTCGCAAGCGTGAGCCCCTCACGCATAACGTTAATATATATGAGCACCTGCTCTCAAGCGTTAATATAGATGAGCATCTGCGCAAATCGTTACTATGTATGACCTCCGCACGCATAATGGTTAATATGTATTAGCCCCTGAGCACAAGCCTTTATTTGTATTAGCTCCGCACGCACGAACGTTAATATGTATTCCTTGCGCTTAAGAGTTAATATGTATGAGCTCCACACGCAGAAGCATGCCGCCGTGCGGTGCAGGTGCAGACTCGGTGCAGGCTCGTACTTTAATACTCATAGCGCATCCATTGAATAGCTTACACCTTCCAAGATATCTCAACTACACAATAACGCTTTGGTAGACTTATTGTAGAGAAAAAGTAAAAATCTCGTCAAATCTCGTGCACTACGGGATTTAGTGAGATAAGCGCCACCATCTTACGCCTGGGCTATGTTCCATTGGACCCCTTTTTCTCCCATAGTGGAGGCAGTAGCGACACCGTAACGTTCCATTGGCCACTGACTTCCTTCAGTGGAGCCACTTTCTCCACTAATACGAACGTTGAACGTTAACTCTGTTCAATTGGGACGTCACAGCGCTTCCTCGAGTGGCCACTGGCCACTGACACTGGAGGAGACAAGGGATCAAAAGGAACATAGCCCAGACCAACACAGCCCTTGCGCTGAACACACACCCCCAGAGACCGCAAATACATCTTTCAATCCACTTTGTGAAAACTGCACGAAATCGCTTCGATGTTATAGACATAGAGAGTTTTCTCCGCTGTCTTCGCTTTTAAAAATAAAGTTGAAAAAAATAACTTCGTTGACCCCGTGGCCTAGTGGATAAGGCGTCTGGCTTCGAATCAGAAGATTGCTAGTTCAAGTCTCGTCGGTTCGATTTTTTTCCTTCATTAAAATTGGTTATTTTCCAACTTCTTTTGATCAATCGCTTGCCGTCAAGGGCTATTCTAAGGGTATAACTTGGTCAAACATTTCTTTCCTCAATCGTACATCGTTACGTAACGCTTCGTCTTGTGGAATGTTAAAGCTCTTCAAAATTGCGTTTGGTTCTCGTAATTTGTCGATGTATCGGGTCTTGTTTCAAAGCGGTCATAGATAGTCCAAATCTTCACTCAAGACAGATTCTGCGTCTTCATTGAAACTCTCGACGTCTTCATTGTCACTCTTAGTGTCTATTTCTTCGGAGTGCTTCTTTGATTTATGACGTACCATATACACAGTTCCGACCTGTCAATCAAATTTGCGCGAGACCACATTTTTAACCAATCAGCACGCAGCTGTCAGACGTGCCCGGCGCTGTACTGTGTCAGCGGCCATCTTTGCTCACAAACAAAACAGATCGTTTCGCGCCTGTAAAGTTTGTATTCAAACATTATTATTGTACGTCGATGTGCTTGAGGAACTTGCAAATCAGATTATCGCTTACCTAAACGGCTGGAAGGAGTCTTATTCGTAAACTTTCCTAAACCAAAAACAAATCTGACAAGTGTTTAAGTTGGATAAAAGCGTGTGGACGGCCTCACTCACAACTCAATGTGGCGAATGTTGATAAAACTAGTCTGTTCTAAGGTAAGCTATACTTTTAGTCTACTTTTAATTACATATACAAAAATTGGAGAAAAGTATCGTCATTCGCCGATTCATGTCTGTATGTGTGCAGGCTAGTAGCCTACAAGTCCGAGAAGTACCCCTGTAAGTTATTTTATAATCGAATGTTTAATATTTATCATGTCCTTTAAATTCCTTTCAAAAACGTCACTTGCATATTATGGTTTGAGCAGTGCCTTGTGTGCTTATATATGCTGTATAATTATGATTCTTGCCAGTGTAGAGGGGGTGGTTTTGTTTCACTCATTTTGATAAGAGTGAAATAACCTTAAGTACTGTGTAAATCCACAACCAATCAAGAATCAATGCAACCTCCTGATGAGAGAATATGGTGTGATTGTTTTAATTCGAACATATTTGGTCAAGTCCTTTGCAATAGCCCTATGTGACTGATGACTGTCCATAAATAAAGATTTAGATAATTAAACTTAATTGCTGTTATTGTCATAATTGTAACTAAGCTGTCCTGTAGTTTTCTATAACAGCTAAATTCAATTCATCGATGTATTGTCTCATTGATAAGTTATCCATTTTTCCCCTAAGTTTTATTTTATCATTGATTCATTTTCTCATTCCTTGAATTTCCTTCATTTTTTATTTTACCACTTCATAGGAAATAATATGGGCCCACTGAATAGAAACCCCGACCCCATCCTGGCTGACGGCTCATCGCCAATAAAGTGTCGACCACCACCAAGAAAGAGACATGTTGAACTTATGAACTTACAGAAGATTTGTATGTACTCCAGTAAAAAGGTAGGAACTTGCTAACAAGCAATTAACAATTGATTGATTGGGGTTTAATGCGGTACTCAGGGGTATTTCACCAATTATGCTATATATGACGGCGTACTAGACTCATGGGTGGAGCAAACCACCATTCACGTCACTGGCAACATGAAAGACAGACACAAAAAGAAAGAAAAAGAAAGGAAAAAAAAGGAGAAAAAACGACAACACATAAAAAAGCCTACTTCCTGATGCCCTTTAACTCCGAGAGCCCCAGGGCATCAGGAAGCTCCTGCCCAACCACCCGCCCAACTCCGTAGATGTTGGCAACTTGGCAGGATCTTGGCAGCATGTTAGGATGTTCTGTGTATGATGAAGGCATCTTGAACAACTGCATGTAACTATACATCTTACATGGAGGTCGGCAGGATTTTTGCAAGATGATGGCCAGAGGAATGAATCAAGATCTTGCCAGGGTCCTGCCAATGGTGTATAGTTAAAACATGGCTGTACTGTATTACATGTAGCTTTATAGTATTTTTATAAATGCAGAGAAAGAAAAGTATGCATACATGATAAGCAGTTTAGTCCATGTACATCTCCAAAATAAAAGCAACATTGTAACTACATGTGTACATAATTATGTACATTGTTTTCCAAATGATTTTTTGAACTGATTTAAATAATATAACTCTTTGAACTTGGAACAGAATATTTAGTTTAAAAGTCTTCATGCAATTTGTCTGCCAACTTTTTTCATTGTTTTCACCATCTTCCCCCATCCCATGGCATCCACCGCTCAAAGGTTAACCAGCAAATCCATCTCCACCATTAGGTATATAATTTTTATAAACGGTGGTGGTCCAGAACCATAGCTAGCTACATCTATTCAATGTCTGCCTCCATGTTGATCACATCCATGTGATTTGCCACGTTTAGAACACTCCCTCCAACACATGCAGCAGAACAACAACTTCAGTAGTTTTCCCATAGTGGATGGTAGTTTCAAAAAAGACTTGAAATAACAGAAAATCCAGCCAATTCCCAAAAGTCCAGTCAATATAAAAACTTCACTATGTTCCAATTAAACTTTCTGCACACCAAGTACCAGTAAGTTTAATTACAAAAAGGAAACTGTTTCACAGGATGTTTGATTGGTAATCCTTATAATTTGAATTTGACAATGTCAAAAATGACAATTTTTGATTAATAAATTAAAATCCACAAGCAACACAATGTGACTGATGTATGTTATAAGGGAACTCAAAACAAACAATAATGCTCAATCCACAAATAATTTAAGTCCTGTAATGAAGGAGTAGTTGCTTTCAGTGACAATCATTAAAACTACGCATTAAATATATTTTCTCTGACTTTCTACAGGAAATAAAGCATATGGACAGTATTGACGTCACATGTCATAAAAGTTTTCCAGAAACATGCACAGGTGACCAGTTCACAGGTACCCTGCTAAGATCGTCCCTTTTAACAAGTCCTAGTTAAAAGTTAAAACAACATCAGGCTGAATCATAAAAACAGGTATGATGTGATAGTTTAGGGATGGACTCCCAATGAGTGTCATTCATAGTCAGACATATATAATACCGCATTATACGGCATTTATAGCAAAGTACATTAAACTTTACAAAGATCTGTAGAAGAAAAATAATATCTTAACAGCCAGTTTAGGCACATAGTTACAGACCTTATTGCTAAAGACTAAACAACTTAGGCAATTACATGTAGGCTATAAAAGATACTAATTATTAAACTAAAAATACCCTAAAATGCAATCAAGCATCAATGGACATCTATAGATGAAACAGGTGGATATTTATGATTTAAAATGATACAATTATAAAGTCATTACTCCTGCGATGTCTTGAGGGTGTCTACCAACGTTTTTCATTGTTTTCACCATCTTCCCCCATACATTACTGTTTTAATACGGATACCATAAATGTTAACGATCTCAGAATGATAATATTATTTTTTAACAATGCCTGTACGTATATTAATCATTTAGTAACATTTTGTTGAGGTTTGTTTGTTTGTCGCTTATGGATATGCTTTGACAATGAAGTGATATGGCTACATGTACCTCATAAATATTCATGATTGTTAAGTGAAGAATGTTAAGTCGGTCCCAGACATCATTTCACTACAAGTTCTAGTATTTGTGAGAAAAAGATAATCCAACTCGAGCCTGTGTGATACGATAATTATCAGTCTCGTCTGTTCATTTCTGTTCAGGTGATGAGCTTATTCATCGTATCACACAGCCTCTCTTTGGTAATGGATAACCTCTCTGTACATTGACTGTGTGTAGTGTTTATCTGCACAATTTATTTGATATTTATTATTGTTATAATATGAAATTGATATCAGACAAAGGGTGTTTTACACATGTAATTTACCATAAATTAACCAACAGAATAAACTAACTTCACTTTTTGCTATAGTACATTAGTAGCCCGATTAAAATTTGCAAAACAAGATATGATTTTTTTTATTATATGTAAATGTATCTAATTAGATTTGTAAAAAGAAAACAAATGGAATTCCTCAAGGATCTGTGTGATACACGTACATGTACATGTACTTTCAAGGCTAAAATTTTACAGACTTCATTTTGGATCTTTTTTCTTCTGTACGTTAATTTAAACATCATAAAACAATGTTGTAACTTTTGTATATGATAGAGAGTGGATATACATGTTATACAAAGTAAAACACATCAATTTAGTTTACATCATAAAAAGTATAACTTGAGTCGACAAAATGACAGATATGCCATTTAAATATAGTCCAAAACACACAAATACATTATACATAATGTATGGTGACGAATCTGTATGACCAAGATGTTCAGTTCTAATAACAGCTAATGACAATATATACATGTAGATGTACTGTAGTTTAAGTTATATAAGCTTAGGCCTACACTAGTCTAAATGAAGCTTACACTTACAGTACAAACTCGCAAGAACCTACATGTACTACTACATGTACATGTATTGTGCACCATAAAAACACAATTGGCACAACAAAAGTTTCTTTTGAAACCTACTCATAATATAAATATTAATTTATTAAAGTTAAATTAAATAGGGAAAAAAAAACCCATTCTTCCAGAAATAAACTGTAAACTTATTTCCCATGATTCCATTCTGTATAAAAGCTGATCAAATATTCAGTTGTAATGGAAAAGCCTTTCAGAAGAAGGTTAGATCTATATAGTTGACATTCTACATGTAGATGTAGTTATATTACAGTTCAATGTTTAAAGTACATGTACTATCAGAGTTACACATACAATGTACATGTAATGGGCATTACCAGTCCGGACACATTTTTTTGTTCAATGGTGGGATCTGAAATCATTGACGACACTCATCATTGCTACATAATAAATATTGTACATGCACAATGTAGGGATAGTTTTCTCGATCATAATCTGAATATAATTTGAAATTCCAGACCATCAGGTTTTTCCAAGGCATATCAAAATAAAAGAAATGTTGTAATGCCATTTGTCCAACAGTTGAAATGCCTCAGAAAGCAATCAGCATAGGGGCTACAGTTGTATTCTATTGTTTATTTTCACAGAGCTGATGAATAATCCTGGTGGTCAAGCATCATCACATGGCTTTATGCTAAGCCTAAGTCATGTAAGTAGTAAAGACATACAATTTACATGTTGTATGATTGTATCTACATGTACCAGGTTCCAGCCTTTTTAACATCAATAACTTGGAAACATGGAGGAGATTAATTTAAGATGAAAAAAAGAGAATAAAGCTTTCACTATTAATATAAATTGCCTTTTGAAAGGCCACAACTCCCATTCCATAAAGCCCTTTACATACATGTACATGTTTTTCACTGGTCAATGATGGCCTCCATGATGGCCCCCATGGTGCCCACCACCATACCCATGATGGCCGCCACTGTACATGTGATGACCCATATAACCATTATGACCACCGCCATGATAACCACTGTAACCATGACTGGGGAAATATCCTCCATGATGTCCACCGCCATCCTCATAATAACCGTTATGGCGAGAGTTACCGTAGCGGCTGCTTAGCAGAGTTCTTAACACAGATCCCATTTGTCTTGATAACGAGCAGATCAGTTTGTTTTCAGACTCAGCGTTCAATTCATCAATTGTAAGAAAGAGTAACTTGGACTTTAACAATTTATGTCATATGATGTTCAAACCTACAACTGATGTTGTCACTAAGAGGTTTAGACTGAGAAAAAACATCCCAGATACATGTAGCTGTTTACATGTCCTTTACTCACATGTTCACAACGTCATTTAAAAACAATGAAAAACTAACACTTTCAATGTAAACTATCTCATATGTTTGTTAAACTTTAATATTTCATCACTAAAGGTAGGGTACTAAAAGCATGCTCACGTACATGTTAACTACATGTAAGGTATTGTTATTTAGTCAACAGCATGTTGGATGTTGAGTGCAAAAATGATTCATATCATAAATAAGTTGAAATTCTCTAATAGTCATGATAGTGTGCCATGTGTCACGATTTGTGCAGGGATAAATACACGTTGCTTTTGACAACCAAATACCAGTTGTCAAAAACTTCTAAAAACTCAATTGAATGAATTGACACTTGAAAAAACTGAAGTTGGCTACATTTATGGGTGCAAAACTGAATTGCTTCGAGGAGAACTCAATTTACTGACTGAATTAGATAAATTACTAAAATTTTGTAAGTAAAAATACTGAAATCGTTGCAAGAATATCTGACCTACGTTATGAGAGAAACGTGTGAAAAAAGTAATGATGTTGTTGTAAGAAATCTGCTTTCTTTGATCGCGTAAATAAAATACCTGTAGTGATATATATAAATATTAAAGTTTGATACAGGGCAGTAACAGGCAAGTCTTTATGATATTAAAAACTTTAACTTTTTAAAAGATATCATCATCATAATTACGCAAATGCAATCCTGGGATATATTGATTAATCGCATTGGGCTTCCATCCACTTTTATTCAATGAGACAACTAAGAAAAAAGAGTTTGTGTATTGGAAAGAAAAATAAAGTTTTTCTTGTATTGGAACACATTTTCTCAAATTCTAAATTATAACCCTATACAATTAACATACAAATATGTTTGTGTTTCACTTATACTCCACATTCTGGCTAAATTTTAAAATTCTTCACAACCGAGTCTGCCCATTATAATTTCTAATTAATTAAATTACTAATCCAATTTGCGTCCATCTATTCTTGTTATATCAATTTCATAGCAGTGGTAAATTTTCTTTAATAATCAGTTTTATTTTTAATTCCCAACAATATGGCCCACTGCAAGGAATCTAAATTAAACAATAAAGCTTAGGGTATTTTGATCATCCAGTGGTGTACTCCAATGTACAGTGCATTGTCACGAAGACAACCAAAAACATAAGTACATATTTTACATGTAACAGTTTTAAACATTTGCTTATAAATGAAATGACAGTGAAATAGTTATTTCAAACATAAAACATACATGGATGTCAAAACAGATAAAAACTCAATCAACATGCCTACCACAGGATGTCAAATTGTAAAAAAACTGAATTTAACCCTGAAAAAAATGAATTTCAGAAAAAATTGAGTTTTCGGTTTCCAAGAATTTGACTTCTATCTATCCCTGAGTATATATATTTGATTTATCCTCAACTTCTTAGTTGTTCTCTGTTAGCTTGTCAAAACGAAAGAAGCCAAATGTTAGGTAAAACTGCTCGTCACAAGGTCAAAGCTAGTCACAGCCAATCAAAACACAGCAACCACAAAACACAGGAATTTCTTTTTAGTGAGTGATACGTAATATGGACAATTCATTGATTCTTCTTGATCAAATGAATGAAATGATACGATACTTCAGGGGTAGCTTTTAAAAATACTAAAAAAATAAATAAACAGTTTTAAAGAGTAAGAAAGATAGCTAAAACTTTATATTACATAAATAAAGCTAAGTGGTTTAAATCTTATAGGGACTATTTATTTTATAAGCTTTTTAATGAGATTCTGAAATAAATTTGCTTAACTTTTTTAAATCTGTTTTATTTAATATTTTGTTATATTTTCCGTTATTGAAAATGTTTAATAAAGGAGATTTTTATTTAATTCTTAATGAGTTTGGTTTCTGTACTTACGATTTTTATTAAACTTAGTCTTTGTAAAATTCTTAAATATAATTTTTTTAAATATTTTTTTTTCCAACTTTTTTTTCGTTTTTCATCAATTAACTGTTGTTTCCAGCTGAATGCTCATGTATAACGGCAGCAATTGTTTGCAAAAGTTATGCGGTTCATAATATAAATGAGAAGACAAACCATTTTAAACTGTTATTGTGTTTTATTACAGACTTATCAATAAACAAGAAAATAAAATACTTTCGCAGATAGTAGACCGCATTCAGTTACTCACAAAAACAGAAAATCATCTCTGGTTTGTTAAAAAAAAATTAACTCAATTTGGTCTCTTTTTTTCTAGCAAGTTGTGAATGTTCGGTGCAGAATGTATACGAAAAAACAGGAACAGGGGGCTGTTTCACAACGCCTTCGCAGCGGTGCGCGCACGCAGTTGTCGTGGCAACACAATGTCTTCAGCACTGGGCGTCATGGTCACTGCGTGTACGTAACGGTGCGAAGGCTTTGTGAAACTGCCCCCAGGAGAGAAAAAAGAAAAAACCTTTACAAATTTATAAAAAAAAATATGTTTTTTAATGTTTCATTTCATCAGAGGTTTAAATGCCTACGTACATGTACTTAGTGAGAATTTTTTTATATTTTGCATTGGATTTATTATGAAACTGGCAAAACTGAATTGGCTCTCCTTGAGCATATCAGGAGAGCACTTTATAGGAGAGCGATTAGCTCTCCATGGCAGTATCAGGAGGACTGTTTATTATAGCTCTCCTGTAGATTTCAAATCTGAAGGCCTGTAGATCAGTTCATGTTGATGTTATATAGGCTAACATGTATACATGCCAGAAGCCAACAAATATGTGGCATAAGCTTACTTGGTGTGGTTTACATGTACTTGACAGCTCAAATTGCCTCAAGTTACACTTCAGTATCAATACAAGGCAGTTAGGAGGTATGATGCTACGACAACAGAATGACATTATCATACCTTAGTGAAATGGCATCACTTTATTGCAAGATTGTAATCATATATACTGAAAAATATAGTTGGCAAAAAAAACTTCTGAAACATAAGAAGGCTGATTTCATAGCCAAAGAAAGGCCTATTTCAGACTTCATTAGCTTTTATTTTGTAACCTGCAATATTGTATTAGCTTATACAGCCCATTTTAAGAATCACAAATTAAAATTATTTTAAAGAAATACATGTAGTTAATGTACTAATTTGACTAAATAACTTACCATAGTCATGTCAGTATCAGAGTCCTCATCCGAATCATCAACTGATAGTTTTTTATAAGCCACACTAATAGACTCAAATTTCTGTATAAACAAAACAAAATTGTTAAATACTAAATGGCTGTAAGAGTTTTGGGCTAAGTTTCTTGATACATGCAGTATATTGTTAACTATCCTACATTGTACTCTAGAAACTATGACATGTATTTAGTCATTACAAAGACTAGATGGTCAAGGTGTAAGCAAATGGTGCACACATTACGTCGGACTGTCACTACATGTACATTTAATACTGTGTATGTACATGTAAATGTCAAGGGTTCCCTAATTTTCTAAATGTTGATTGTTCAACAGCAGTATCTAAAATTGTGACCTATTAAAATTTCTCAAATTAGGGGATTCCCCAAAAATTGTTACTACAAAACCAGGGTTCAAGGCTGGTAAAAATTCTGACAAATTGGCAAGATTAACATTGAAGCCAGTGTGAAGGACTGAGTGACAAAAAAATAAATGCTTGCACTGGACAGCCATTTATTTTTAACAGGACCTATAACTCAAAATCAAGATAGAAGAATTGGCAAATGAGAACATGCAGCTGATTTTATATAATGTATAAAAAATATCTTGACCAATTTGTAAAAAAAAAAGTGCTGGAATCATCAGCGATAGCAGCGCAGTCTGGTTGAGACCAAATGATCAATTTCATACTGGTAAGAATAGAGGTGGACTTGTCTTCTTTAATGGGTTTTCAGGGTTTGAATTTGGCTAAAATCTCCACCAGTCGGTTGGACTAATTGACTGGTGATCAAAATTATTTTTACAAGTCCACCTGTATTTTTACCAGTATGAAATTGATCATTTGGACTGAAAACTAAACTGATGTCAAGGAACCAACATCAAGTGTTAACATGGTTAAAGGACAAGCCCAACGTTTTTTAACCTAAACTAAGTATTTTAAACACCGATTTTTTAAGGCATTAAAGCCTGTCACATTGGGAACTGATAAAGCGTAACCGTTAATTTGTTAATTTAAAAAGTAGAAGTGAC
>JAVFBY010380047.1:0-16130 GCA_034781015.1 Tonicella lineata
GTGGTGTCGTTTTTCTCTCTTTTTTTTCTTCTCCTTTGTAAGTCTTGTCTTTCATGTTGCCAGTGACGTGAATGGTGGTTTCCTCCACCCATGTGGCTGGCAAGCTGTCATATAGGTGAAATACCCCTGAGTACGGCGTTAAACCTCAATCAATCAATCAATCCATTAATTAACCAATCAATCAACCTTTTCAACAATACTTCAACCTTGTCTTAATACCCATTGGGCTTGCACAACACCATGAGAGAAATAACTGTAAGTGAGTTGCAAAACTTTAATTAAACAAACAAAACACTTTGTCACTATTGTGTGGCACCTACTTGCTAAACAGTTAAACTGGTGCCTTTTGCTATACGGGGAATTGGTATTGAAATAAGGTCCAGCTGTCTATTAAATAAGTCAAGATAAGATATACTTTATTTTACATTGGTTTTGCAACAAAAAAATGTCTTTGGTCTGTCCTACCAAGCGTCCCAATTAATTTCTGGAGCATAATAATAAAACCATTTTGAGATATCTTTACCAAATTTGAGACACAAATTAATCATTGTTGTGAGATGGTGTCTTTTGCATATGTTTATAAAATAGCCTCTGGAGCATAGGGGAAAAACTATTGGCTATTTGGTACACACATTAAGAAAAGTTGAACTGGTGCCTTTCACTTTGAAGGAATTGATAAAGAAATAAATTTTGTCCACCAGTCCGTTCGACCTTTCATATCATGCCCCCAGCATTACTGCAAAACCACTGGAGATATGTTTATGAAATTTGATTTACACATTACAGGATTCTCGTGACCTCATTTTTTTGGGTAAACGGACGTTTCCCCCCAAATGTAGGTGTCAAATTTCCCTAACCAGACAGAAAGTTACCCCAACATAGATATATATTAATTTGTCCAGTCATATCAACATTTCTGAACTATAAACCAGAAATATTAATTTTATCTGTTTATCGTAGCATACATGCTGTCGTTCTGTTGGCACCTATATTTTTATGTAAACAAGTTTTGCACACTATTACGACAAGGGTGCTCACTTCAGCATTACCAATGCGCCCGTACAAAACATGTGACCTATAAATGCCTTCAAGCATTTAGCTCAAGAGTTACCAGTAATTGTAGCCCTCTAAATTCGGTAAATTTTTTCCCACATCGCACAAGGGGTGTGGATACCCCCTTCTACAGGGTGACTACACATTTGCCAACTCGGCAGTTCCGGCCGTGATTCAGACATTTTTTTTATGCTGAGGATAACCCTGCATTAAAAAAAGTTGAAGTGGTTGATGCCTTCTTGTTTTTTGAAAATTTAGTATCAGTTTTTGCTCTGTGGCGATTCAACTAACATAGTTATAAATAATATTCCACATAATCCAAAAGATTATTTCCTACATGATTCAAATCTATGCCGTATATTGGCCAGACATTAAGATGATCGGGTGGGGGCGGGGTCTTCTTGTTTTATTTGCTTGTATGATTATGTTTTAAGTTTGTTGTACTCTTATTACAGACAGATCTTTGCATGATAGAAGGAAATTGTCTAAGAGAGGGATTTTTTAACCCAGATAATCTACAGCTAGTTTGTCTTCCGCCACTTAGCACAAACTCATGGGAGTTTCTTTCAGGTACGTATGTGACATGTAGCTCTACAAGAGCTTCATTTGAAGAGATTCAAAATGTTAAAACTTAACCCAATGACACTAGAGAAACACTGGGAATAAAATAAGAAATAATAATGTTTTATTCCAATTGGCATACCTAGTCATTTTGTGCCAAATTCTAAATAGTTTTATACCTATTAATGTTATTTTTTAAGAGGCTGGAGACATGCACGTAGGCCTGGTTCAGAGACAGTGTGCTAAAGCTTGATGGTGACACAAGCCATGGCTTTCATTACTGTACTGGACATGATATTCTTAATTCTGATTTGACAAGTGGTGGTTTTCATTTGATTTTTTTTTTATCTAAAATGTAAAGCCTTAGCCTACATGTACCATAACTTAAAGCTTGTAATCAGATTGATGTTCTCTCCCTTATGAGGGTGGTTGGACGAGAGCTTCCTGATGCCATGGTGATCCCTGAGCTAAAAGTCATCAGGAAATAGATTTTTGTTGGTGTGATGTTTTTTTTCCCCTGTCCTCCTGTCTTGTCTTTTATGTTGCCAGTCGTCAAGGGTGGTTTCCTCCATCCATTGGGCTGGCATGCCAAATCACCCCTGAGCAGGTCGTAAAACCCCAGTCTCTCCCTGGCCAGATTGTTCAGACTTAATTATTCGAAATGATAATATACTATTTATTGTCATGCATTTCAGTAACAGACATAACCGTGAATAGACTTTTCTTTCGAGGAATTGTGCAGAACATTGTTATCAGCCACTCGTTAAACTTTACCATATATGGTAACATACCTGAACTGAAAGAGGGTCCAGATGGTTGGATAGCAATAGCTTTCTATGGTGACCAGTATTTATTTTTGAACACACCCCAAGACAACTGTTTAGGAAACACAGAATTCTGCAAGTTTGGATTCACACTTCAGTTTTATTTAAGTTTGAGTTCCGTTTCTGAGAAAACCATCATTATCTCTGAAGGACAGGACAAGGATTCCTGCTATAACTATGGATTGAGAATTTTGTCAGAGAATAATAGACTTTATGCTGTTGTGTCCACCAAAACTAATATGTGGTCTATATCCATTGGAGGTATTTCCGTACAGCGCTACATGAAGGTCAGAGTAAGTTGGAGTACACAGACAGGCTTGGAGCTCTCTCTGAATGAAAAGAGTGAAAAACAATCTGTGTTTTTTTATACAAAAGGACGTGAAAAAGGATTGTGTGAACACCTATCAAACTTTTGGATTGGAACAAATGATACAAATGGTTATTTTAGCATCAGTCAGATACAGTTCATTACAGCCAGTTATACAATTCTTCAGGAATTTAACAACATTATTCTGGGTACGTTCAAAATGTGTTTTATTTTTTTTAAAGCATGGATCTACCAATTAGAAAGTGTAAAACCTGTTGTATCTTAGCAATGCATTACTTGAAGTTTACGCAAATTATATTTTTCAGACACGATTGGGATATATTTAAAAGGTTGAAAGGTTTTTTGTTTTAAAAAAAAGAACAAAAATCTATTTTAATGTTTTTATCCCCAGATTTGCCTACATTTCCAAAACCACCAGTCTTGGAAGTTGCAATTGAGGCTAACCTGTATCAGAATCTGTCCTGTCACTTTAAACCATTACGTCTGCCTGGTATTCGGTATACTATCCAGTGGTTTGTTGGAAGAGAGTTACGCTACACTGACCAAATCAAAGATCAAGAGACTTTCAGCAATGCTGGTCCAGATCAGCTTGGATGTTTACAATATAATGAAATGGTAAATATTCTCTCTATAGTCAAATGTTTTCAATAAAAATTCTATAATAATAATAAACATGGCAACAATATAGGCTTTTCAAGCTTTCACATCACTTGAAAGTCTATAAAAAATAGATTTTACTGAATTTTATTGAATTTTAATTGAATTTTGTTAAAAATACTGAGGTCATTTTGTTGTAATTTCGGATGCATTGATTAAAAAACCCCATACTTTTACACTTAAATTCTTCTCTGGAATAATAAAACTTAAGATCTTACCATTTAACATTGATAACATGTTAAGAGTTACTACTTGTTTTATTTGCAGGTCGAGTGCAGTGTCAGTGGATGTTTTCATTCAGATTGTGATTTAACACGTGGACCATCAAGCAGTAGTAACTCTATTGGCACCCAGCTTCAGGTATACTATCATACATGTTCTTTTTCCATCAATTTGTGCTTTAATTTGTGGACTATCAAGCAGTAGTATTAAACTATAATGGCACACAATCAATCAAAGTGTGCTGTAACTCGTGCACCATCAAGTAGTAGTTACTCTATTGGCACACAGCTTAAGGTACATGTATACCATCATATGTTTTCAAAGAAACTGTGCTTTTACTCTTGGACCATCAAACAGTAGTAACTCTGTTGGCACACAGCTTCTGGTATGACATCATTTAGGCATATACACCAGTCCCTCTCTATAAGGCACCTATTATATAAAACCGTTTTGTTATAACACAGTTGTGATTGCGTCCCCCAAGTCTGTGTGTTAAAACATCAACCCTATGTTACCATTCACTGTATACCGCGCCTCGCCTATAGCATGTTAGTTTATTAAACAATAAATATTAGAACACATAGGGCTCAAGCGCGGGTATTATCATAGCTAAAGGGGCATCAGGAAGCCGATTTGGGGTGGTACGACCTCAAGAATACCCCTTATCAAGAAAAACTGATAAGGGCCCTGTCTAAATAAGTTAGATAAATATAAATAATAATTATAAATAATAACAATCTTTAAGTTATAACAAAAACTATATTCTCATATTTTTTTTACGTTATGCATACCATGTAGAGTTAAAGTAACATCTGCATTGTTCGACCATTGTGTATTGTGACTGGGTTGCCTATAGGGCCTGGGGTATTCTGTAACTGATATATAACATCCAGGCAGCAGTTCAGTGAAGTGGACATGTCCCTGTCATTAGCGGACACCACCTTCCTATAAGTGAAATAACCTTTGACCCTTTGAACCCTGACATTTCTTACACAATTCAGCTCCCCACCCTGAGCTCCCCACTAAATTTACATAATCTGCAATGCCTGTTCGTGCACATAAAAAAAAATGCCCCCAAAATTGTCAAGATCGGCCCAGAAACACATATGCCATCAACTGACACACTAGTATTAAAGCTCAAAGTATAAGAAGAGTTATTTCCCTTGTTGTGTAAAAGCGGCTAATGTATGTTCATACATTAAAAGACGTTTTTCCGGCTTCAGGATATGTATGTCACAAGGATATGACGGAAAACCGGCATCTAGGGTTCAAAGGGTTAAGACAATAAATTAAGCAAACTGATCAGATAAGGGTAAATATGCCTGGAATCTTAATCATATTCTTAAGTCACAAAACATCCTAATAGGTGTTACATTACCATAAACCAATCTATATATCAACCAAAATACTAAATGTGAGACTGTAGAAAACAAAATTTCCACATAAAACTCCCAAGAAAATAAAGCAACCTGTGCTTAATCTTCATAGGTGGTTCCCTGTTCTCTTGTGCTTTCTGAGCTAAGGGTCAATGAAAAGCTAATTTGTCATCGTGTTTTGCACTGTTTGTCTTTTGCAATATTTCTTGTTCAATATATTTTCTATGAGGTTGAGAGGGATTTTCTTCATCTATTGAAGAAACAAATTAAAACAGAGTAAAAGCAAAAATCAAATAAACTGATAAATCTGTTTCATTTTTGTTGTAAAGTTTCACAAAGATCTAGGGGATTTGGAAGTGGTCGAGGGAGGTGAAGCCAAGGGTATCCACTTAGTGTCCAGTCTGCCACCTGAATTTTTGTGCCCAAGCGATGAGAATGGAACAACCTGTCACATTGAAGCCAGAGCATCTGTTCAAAGAAAGGTTTCAAAGACAAACTGCCCTGATGGAAACAACATAGCTCCATTAATTTTTGGCAACCCGTCCACTAATGGTGACTCCTCAGGTTGTCGATTCGGATTTAACCCCATGGATTTGTCAAGCAGTTTGTTGTTGTCAGTCAGAAGTGTGGCAAATGGCTTGAAAGACAAAGATCAGAGTTATAAAGTTAACATCTTCAGTGAATTGGTGTGTGGTACTCGAGTTCAACAATCGGAAAGCATTGGTGTTGTTGAGGTATGTCAAAGTATTATGAGATAATCTCACTTCCTTTTTCTGCATGATGTTATATTTACTTATTTTATGCAGTTTGTCCAATTCGCTCTTAATCCCCTGAAATGTAGGATTGGTGTTGTATTGCTTTGTTTTTATAAAATTTCATATTTAATAGCTATGATAATATAGTTTAAGATATTATTATTTGTATCTTTAAATCCAACTATAGTTTTTTCTCTGTTAATGTTTAATTTAACACGAGCAGTGGTTGATACCAATCTCTCTACTTGATTCAATATATCTTTAATAAATCATATTTCCAAAATAAAGGAATAACCGTTTCCTTTTCCTTTTTACAAAAAAGGACATTTATCTGGGATTGTTGAGTCTAATTTATTCGCAAAAATATTTGTTGTCAGAATATTATTTACAATTTTGTATTGAAACCACCTCAGTTTTGTATCTCCCATTGTGCTTTTTGTCATATTTTGGTTTATTATTTTCCACTTCTTTTCTGTAAAAGAATTTTCCAAAAGTTCTTCCCATTTTATATTGGCATTTGTCTGTATAAATGTATTCTTTTGGATTATATTGTAAAAACACTTGCATCCTCTTTTACTCTTTATTAATGGTAATACATGTACATGTATATTTGGTGGAATAAAGGGTGTTACTACTTACTTAACGGAACAGGCGGATCTACCAATCAAATGCTTTGTAGAATAATATGGATTTAATATATAAGTTATAAATAAACCTCCTGTGATTGGTTCATTCATGGTCACGTTGCTGTTACATATTAAAGCACATTGACTACGTTTCATACAGAGCGAGTCAATATTTATGATATTCACTCGATTTCTGGAAAATGTGTATATTTATTTTCTAAAAGCAGCCGCAAAAGCACGACGTCATAATGAGCCATGTATTTAACCGGTATTTAAACAATTTATCAATATATGTCGCATTTCTTTTTCTTTTCGTATAGATATCCGTCAAAGAAAGAGATAGTATATCAGTTTGTAAATCAGTCAATGATCCTCATATGACAAGTTTTGATGGAAGGTAAGTTAAATTTCTATCACTGTTCGCATACCTTTTATGTGGGCTTTCTACACAAAAAGACAATAAGATATAATTATCTCAAAATTGTTCACAACAAATCCTCTAACTTCAGGCACATGGCAGCAGTTTGTATTCAGTTTAAAACTATCAAGTTCTTCACAGCCTGAAACGAGTACATTCTTGGTTGTCTGCGACTTGAATTTGCATTCCCTGTTAAAATTACGGGTAGTTGGGCTGGTGCCTTCAGAGTTAAGTGACATCAGGAAGTAGATTTGTTGTGGTGTCCCATTTTTTTCTTCTAGTCTTTGTACTGTATCATGTTCTATGTTGCCACTGACGACAAAGATGGTTTCCTCCGCCCATTTTAGGCTGCTGGCTGTCATATAGGTGAAATATCCCTGAGCAAGGCGTTATTTCCCGATCAATCAATCATGGTTAAAAATTATCCTTTATAATATTAATGAGCTGTCTACGCAAAGTAAACTTTGAAACTTACTTCCACAATATTAACTTCTTTAATTTCTTTCCACTTTTCAAAGTTTTTTGACAATAAATATTTTGACCCTGTTTCTTTCATTTTCAAGGCAATTTCTCTGTCTTCTCAGAGTCTGTTGTTTTTCTATGAATTTCTGTATGCAATACACATGCCTATGATTTCAAATTCTTCAGCTGTTCTTGGTGGTATTTAGTGTTACCACCAAAATTCATATCCCCTTAAGAGACCCCTTAAAAAAAGATTGATTCTTTAGTAAAATGACGCTTGCGCAGTTCCTCACTTGGGTGGCAAAAGAGTGCGGATTTTGTTATTGTAACCATTTGGTGTCATATTCCTAACAGTGATAAGTACTGCGCAAGATTCAGTCTTTATCACAAAAGAGTTTATTACTCAATTTGGAAACCAAAATGCAAAAGTTACTGAAGGTAATTTTCAGGTAAATTTCACTTCTTTTATTTCAAATAAGTTAGAAAAAGGAAAATAACTACATCAATTTTGAATTATAGTTTATAGTTTTTGAAAAATATATTTTATAAAATAATTTAATGGTGGAATTTACAGAAAAGAAAAAATATGTAATATAATTATGTATTAGAACAAAGAAACTTACTATACAGGTAATGACGGCAATAAATAATGTAATAATAAGGAGCAAAAAATCTATTTTGTTTTATATATTTCTATTGTTTTGCAGGTCGTTTAATTGTTTTCTTGAAGGAGAATTTGTACTGTACCGCCATAGAACTCTTCCGTTTGCTGTAAGTTTTGTTGATTTTAACATGTTTGTCCGTTGGTTACAAATCAATCACTTGTCTTCCTGTGCTTTCTTCATGACAGAAACATTTAATACTTTTGTGGGTGGTTGGTGGGAGCTTCCTGATATCCTGAATTTGTTGTTTTGTCTTGTTTTTAGTCCTGCCTCTTTGCAGGCAAACCATTTTACATGTGAAATACCCCAAGCAATCAATCTCATTACCTTTATCTCATTGCAATATAGTTGAGTGAAGATATATATGTAGTATTTGGATGCCTGTAAATGTAATGTTGAGCTTGTCATCACTCATCACCTTAACACTTGAAAGCTAAAAAGATCAAGGTCATAATGGCTTTTCTAACTAAGTGTTTTTTATCACACTTACAGCTTTATTTGTGGATAAGTTTTACTGGAATAAATTTGAATATGTGGGCCGCTTTCTGTCTAGTTTTCATCAAAATGACACTTGTTTAGAATTGGTGAATGTCAGTTGGATCAATATTCCATATTTGCAAGGACGTTCATATAATTTTTTGTCTTGTGACACCTGGTTAGGGATACAGGCTATATCAGTTCAGAAATCTGTATGTTCCATTGTTATTATTATTGTTAGTATTATTTCACACAGCTTACTACTCCTACACCCGCACCCATTGTTAAAGGTTTTTAAAATGGGGACTGTTCGCTTTATTTTGATAAGACCTTTGGTCATTTGTCATCAAACAAGAACAACGCCCATCTTCTGACCCTTTATCAATCAACAAAGGTCAGAAAACTGCACCTTATTTGTTAAATCACATGAGTTAAAAAAGATATTTTTAAAATTTGAAGAAGTTTTGTTAATTCCTACCACAGTCTTCTGAGTTAATTGGTACATGTAGTTTAATAATGATTGATTGATTGGGGTTTAATGCTGTACTCAGGGGTATTTCACCTATATGACGACGTAGTTTAATAATGACAAACAAACTGAAACTTTGCTAGTATATTTTAAATAAATGATGTCATTTCAACTAGTCATGAGCTGGTATGCAGATGTAACTGTATCTCTACGGTTATTATCCCCACCCCTTCACAATTTAAAACATTGACTTAAAAAACAATACATGTTAGTCTCATGCACCCCTGAGAATGAAAGACTTTTTATGTTCTCTTTACACATTGTAACTGAATTACTACAGGATTTCTCTGCTCTGGTACAAGCTATTTACCCATAAACATTTTTTTTTCTTTAATGATACAGCATTTTCAATTGTGGCAATCAGAATTTGTTGGTAAGAAACCTAATTTTATTTCACCATGTCACTTTAACTGTTATGAATGTTTCAGGTTCATGCGTTTTATCGGAGTTGTAATGGCTTTGCTAGCTGTAACTGTGCCGTGGCTGTCAGAGTAGATGATGATGTTATTCTCATAGATATCTGTGGTCCAGACCCTGATGCCAAAGTTCTACCAAATTCAGCTCAAGTGAAAATCTTCCAAAATGGTCAACTGTCAAACGGGTTCAGAATTCTGTCCAAAGGAAACCGATACAGAGTAATGATAAAAAATCTTTCACTTCTGAGTTCACAATGCGATAATGGATTAGATTTTACACTCATAGACCCTTTCGACATAAGCGAGATTTAGGGACGGGAGCGTGCGCAATTGAAGAGGTTGTTAGGCAGGCCATTGTTGCGTTCGGAAGTACGTAAATATTTCATCATGACGTTTCTTGTGGCGTCTCCGCGGTCTTGGGTGATTCGGACGTGACTTCATTGTTGCGTCGTGAAATATTTACGTACTACGGAACGTAACAATGGTCTGCCAAACAAACTCTTTAATTGCGCATGCTCACGTCTCCAAATCACGCCGAATCTCGCTTACGCCGAACAGGTCTATTACGCAAAACGTCACAGCACAAACACACCACCCGCTGAACGTTTCGTCTTACGCGTTCGTCTCAGCCTAACACAAGCACACCAGCTGTATGTATCGACTTACGCGAAACGTCACAGCACCCGCTGAACGTATCGTCTTACGCGTTCGTCTCAGCCTAACACAAGCACACCAGCTGTAAGTATCGACTTACGCGAAACGTCACAGCACGCATACATCACCCGCTGAACGTATCGTCTTACGCGTTCGTCTCAGCCCAACACAAACACACCAGCTGTACGTATCGACTTACGCGACATGTCACATCCCTTAGTTGCATTTGTTTTCTGTATTATACGCATGTATTAACTATTGTATTCATACGAGCGCTTGTTTTTGAATGAGTCTTGTTTTGCTCTCAATATGTCGTCTTTGGGATATGTTCGCGTTGCTGTAATTCGTAGCAGCGTACATGTACATGTTCGTCACGTTTACGAACATACCCTAATTTTTGCAAATAATAAACTTTTGTATAAAACTTAACGTTGTGTTGAGCGTGTTTATTAATTCATTTTAATACGGTATATCGCGTCTTCGATAGGTTAATATTTTTCGAAAGCTTATACTTAGGGCTATACTAGAATAACATCAAAAACGCGGTTTAATTAGTTTTAGTCCGTTTTTTTTTTCTTTCTTTTAACAGGTATTGTCTCTTTAAGATTAATCTCTAAAAAAAGCCAAGACTTTATTCTAAATAGAAGATTTCTTCTGAAATTTTGTCACGTGTGACTGAAATATGCAACTTTGTACCGTCAAATAGCTACATTGTGGCAACAGAAGGCCCGTGAGCTGCATGGTGGCTATATGTTGTATTGTTAAATCTGCAAACTAGTCAAAACTACTTCAACCTGATGTATAGGCAGATGCGTGTTATTTCCAGGATAAATGGAATAAGTGTATAAAATTTGCTTGTAATTGACGAATGGAAATGTTTCGAGTGCACGAGCCACAATATGTTGATCACGCGAGGCAAATTATGAATAATCTGTAATTGTAGGCCTATAGATCAATGAAAGTTTGGTTTTTTTGTCTACACAACTGTCATGACTGTTACTGAATTAATAAATTATTTTATAAAGTTGACCCAAAATGTCACTGATAGCTGTGATGTAATTTTTATTATTGTCAGTTATCTAATAAGTCCATACGAAAACCCGAATGGAACATAACTATTCTGTTTTGGGTCTACCTTAATAAGATATTAATTTTCTCTGAAAGGATTATGGGAAAGCCGCTGAGATAGAAAGGTACTCATTATCATTATATTTAGGTTATAAGATACTAATTTTTATTATATTTACGTTATAAATAAACCGTCATGCGACTATTGTGCATAGCAGCATGCTTATTACATTGCACACCAATCGAGTCAATATTTAGATGCCGAGATATAATTATTCAACCAATTTATGTGCATGGAAAAATCCAGTGTAAATTTCTGTTTTAAACGCGTTCGCTAAAAAAAGACCTTATATGAGAGACGTCACGAGACGAAGTACCTACGGTTAAGACAAAAGATCAATGTCCTTTGATTTTCGTTTCTTGAAAAAGAGAAAACAAAAATTAAAAGGCACGAATAAAACGGCTAGTTTTCAATTTTTTATTTTCTAACTTGATTATAAAAATAAAAGATATGACTTAAACGTTCATTTTTCATTTTATGTTGGGAAGAATCAAAAATTGAAATGTCAAGTGGTACACGGACCAGTTACCTTTAGCCCTAATAGAATAAATATCAACCATTATGCCAATAAATATCAATCAATCAAGATTATCCTCACAGTTGCACATCATGTGACAAACAGTTCAAACGTGGAATAGAACTAAAAGCCCATATGATCGTCCACACGGAGGCCCGTCCTTTTAAATGTAGTCTGTGTGATTCTACGTTTAAATATCAGATGTGTTTAAAACGACACCAGAGGGTTCACAGTGGTGAAACGCTTAATTAATTGAGACAACATACCACTGAACCAGGAACTAGGCCTACACTATTATGCTCTGTACAAATAAATTATATTCAGTACCGTGCAAAAACTAAATATTTTAACATAATATATTTACCGTGAAAAGTTTAAATATTTAGAATATGTTCCACGTAAGTATTAGTTTTGATACAGACATTTAAATATTATAAAGTTGTATATATATCTTGAATATACGGCCTATATTATTCTTTATGGTATCCAGTCAATTCGTCAAATTCCCAACTCGTCAAATTTCTTAAGACAAATCGTCAAATTCTTTTTTAGTCAGATCGTCAATTTTTTAAAACCAGATCGTCAAATCTAATCACCAGACCGTCAAATAACAATCTATCATACATTTTGAATTGTTTGTTAACTTACATAATAACATTAGGTACGTGTGTTACAATTACCAGAATGGACTTAGAAAAGCCTTCTAAATATGCATGTACCATAAAGACAAAGGGCAGATAACCATGAAAATGATAAATTTTATTTGTAAAATACAAATATGTATTCATTCGTCCGACCCTTATTTTTTTTTCTCACAAAAAATGTATGCAGCTTGTTAATGTTTTATTTCAGCGGAAAAATAAACAGATCTATAAAATTATTTTTAGTAAAGGTGATTGAAAGTCACACCTGATATAGAATTATTTTTGGTAAAGGTGATTGAAACCCACACCTGATATAAAATTATTTTTAGTAAAGGTGATTGGAAGTCACACCTGCTGGTTTTGTCCTTTTTTGTCTCTTAATAATTAATATTTATAAATGAATTACTAGATTGTAACATAAAAAATATTATGTTATTCGCCGACGATATTTGTCTATATATCTTATCAGATGATATGTTGGAACCTGACGTACAAAGCGGGATCTTCGATGAATTCTACTCTGGCCCGAAGGATGGCTGGTTGAATTTAATGCTGCTAAGACTAAATCTGTACTCGTATGATCCAGGCGCAGGAATCCATCCAGTATTGCTGTTGACTTTAAACCCTCAACTATCCATTCATCATGTTCATCACCCTTCCATAAATATTTAGAACATGGTGATTTAACCTTTTTTGTATTAATCGACATCCCTGCGCCAGTTCGATCTACTTTCTACAAATATATATAAAATATGTTTTAATGTGTGAATATGGACATAATGTAAATATCAATTATACTTAAGATAAGCTCTAATATTATTTTCCGTATCGTAGAGAAGTCTTCTCTCCCTAATGAAATATGCACATGGATATTGGTTTCAACATAACGACCAATGTATGAAATAAATTAGTCAAATCCAAGCCAGTTTACTTTGTATTCTATATATATACACAATCTAGCAGACACACAAATTAACTCCTAAAATTGTAACTAAAAAAATAGTCATCTTGATATCCAATATTTCGATTTTTTTCTGAAGTCTTTCTTTTGTTTACTGTAGCTGCTTTGCTTATAAACATGTTGATGTTGCAATTTTGTTATTACATCTTGCCAATAGGAAATATTTTCCATTCCATGTTTATGATTAAATCGATATTAATTCAGCCATTCCTTTATTTTCTTCTGAAATTATTTGTATACACGGTTAAGTTATCAAAATTGTTAGGTCTTTATTTACTTTACTCTTCACATCATAGAACAATCAAGTAAGTTCAAATTTGAATAGGCTATTACGCTGAATTTAGGCCAAAAATCGATAAAAGAGAAAGCCTAAATGGGGTTTTTTCAAGCATGGCCCAAATATAAGCTTTCTGAAAATATCAACCTCGAAATGTGCGATATAAGGATGGACAGCCATTTCGACGTCAACAAAGATTTAAGAACAGTCTCCTTTGTGTCCTGCATTTAGAGAAAACCTTATACAAAACATCTAGTAAGAAGTCATTCAATTTTAGGTTGATAATTGTGATTCAGTTCATTGCAAGTGTACAGCTGGACATGTTTTTCCCGATTTCTAGCACTTCATGTTTTGTCGATTTTTTTTTAACTCCACCTTTTCGATAGCCGTTTGAGCTACACCCGGGAAATTCGGCATGCTTATTACTGACATAATACTGTTTATTCTAAGTATATACGGTCATTTACACTATGAATAATTTGGAGTAAGTTTAAAAAAACTCAATTAAAGATTTAAATCGTCAATTTGTTGTTACATAACACGGTGTAAAAATATAATTACATAAAACAGCAATTTTGTATTACATAACACGGAGACAGACGATTGCATTACGTGGCTATTTTTATTACATAACACGGTTCTATTACATAACACGTCCATTTCTTTTACACTACACGGTAGCTATTACATTACTCGTTGATTATTACATAACACGGTGTAACCGGCCGCACACAGATGTAACTTATTGCGAGGTTAGGTATTAGGGTTCGTAAAGTAGGGTGAGTTATTTTTTTACCACACAAAACTCATTATTTACTCAGTTACCCTAATCTGAATTCTAGGTCAAACGTTAATCCCTTGTCCATCTAGTATTTATCACCCGTTCTTCTTTGACCATCACGGCAGATCTCACTTATACCGTATGTGGACGATTGTGTTATGCGTTTTGGTATCGGTTACATTATACGTCAACTGGAGACGAAGTACATTATAAGGATTACAGAAAGCGTCGCAGATAAATTTTTTCGGATTACATTAAACGTCAATCGGATTACATTTTGCGTCGGATTTCATCGGATTACATTATCATGATTACAATATACGTCGCGGTTACATTACACGTTGTAACACCCGGCGCGTAACCGACAGAAGGTTAAAATGATGAGTTTACATCCACCATTAGCCACACTCGTTTTTCGCCTCATTACAACAGATAACGCACACATAAAAGCTTAAAGTACAACACAGTCCGTATAATGACAAACTGAGTTTGAATTTTAAAGTGCAGATTGTTTAGGCGTTACCATGGTGGCATTCGGAAAGATAGAGTAGGTTTTTTTTAAAGAAGTTCGAATGTTTCGATACGTCTCCATTACTGTCAGCATATTGTCAAATATTTTGCACTTTCTAAAAGCCAGTTAAAAAATAAGCATCGCACCTAAAACGGAGAAAAATCGTTTGTCTGGCAGGTTACGGTTTAATACCATTTGTATGAGAATTTCTTTTGAATCCAGGGAGACTACCGGATATATTTGAATATTTCATGTGAAACGTTTGGTGACATATCATGATTGAATCCTGCTCCTCTGTGATACACCATTCCTTCACATTTTTACATGGTTCTTGTGTGTACTTATTTCATGCCCCGCTATAAACCGCTAAAGGAGATGGTAGCTTAATGAATATAAGCACACAATGTATCACTAAAATGACATTTCGTTACCTAAAATATATAATGCAACGTTTCGCGTTGTTATTAGACATAAAGCGCTCTAGACGGCCAAAGACATTTGTATCTAACATCGTAAGCTTAAATTAGTCGCGCCCAGTTATCGTAGATGTCTTTATTCACATGGGTACCCAAGTAAATACCAACTTTTACTTTGATTTTAAAGAAAAACAGGAACTTTATGGCAAAAATGGAAAGTGAGGCTTTAAATCGCGATTCAATCCGTTTTTCGTTTTGATTTACTTTTATAGTTAAAAAAAAACTATAATATTATTTAATAGGTAACAAATCCAAACCGAAATATTCACAAGCTTCACAACAGAATAAAATATGATTCTTTATGATGACATTGCTCTTTGAGAATTTAAATATTTATTGCTTGTACCATTTACCTCCCAGCAAACAATTTCAAACACATTTACAGATCGAGTGGAGTGATCATTTGATGAACAGTACACACCATTTCTTTGTGACAGCTGTATTCAGATTACACTCGAACGGTTTACATTTTTAAAAGATTACTTCAACTTCATTTGTATTGGGAATTAGTTTGTAACAAACACGACAGGTTTCAACAAACCGAAAAAAATAGTCCAGAGTTTTCTCGGCTTTCATCAAGTTCATTCTTGGCATTATTCCGTTTATAAATGAGTCAACGGCTATTACTCCACTGTCATTTAAAAGGGAAGAAGAAAAAAAATTAGCCTAAGAAGATAGTCTTGTGAACAGCAGTTATGAATCATGGTTTTCTGACTGTTAATGGGGCGGCATAGCTTAACATATTGGACCAATTGTTCATTTTGTGAAGAAAGCACCAAATTTGGCAGAAGTGTTGATATATATATTGGACACA
>JAVFBY010380158.1:0-16116 GCA_034781015.1 Tonicella lineata
AAGTGAAAGCTGATAATACATGGAACAAAACTATGATATCAATATTTTGAGACAAAAAGGCTTGATTTTACAACACAAAATGAATGTTACAAAAGGGGTTGTTGGGTATTTGTTTTTTTATTTTTATTTAATGAACTTGATTTAAGTGTACCTAGAAGTATTTATAGCATCAGATATTTAAAACTATATGTATCAATAAAATATTTTTAAAACATGGCAATCATACTACTGATTCGTAAAATGGTATTTTACCATTCAGGGCTATTTCATCTACTGGTATGTTGTGGCAAAAATCCTAAAACTAAGCCTAATCCATATATGTAGGCAAACAAAAACAAATTGAGCCAACTAGGTATCATTATATTTAAATTTCTGGCATTATAAATAATTTTGAAGAAAAAAAATCTGAAACTATTTATCTTCATCAAAGAAATAAAAAAATAAGCCAAATATCTGAATCAATACAAAGACAGTTGTGCATAATTATATCAACATGAAAACATACTGCGAATTAGCAACAGAAAACCTGAATTAATAATTGACATAAAAATGATATATTAAAATTAGCTGGGTAAAAGAGGATGTAATTATAGTTAGCTGTTTTATAGACTTTGATGGGGAATGTTAGATGAAGGTTGCAAACATAATTGGAGTCTTGCTAAAAGACAGATTAGTGCGGATCTGGTAACATAGCTATTAACGATCAACTAATTCTAATTTAACAAGGATCATCCATCTAGTTCAACCCTGAGACCTCAATGAGCCTATTGGTATGTACATGACTGTAGTGTTCTGATTCAATAACAAAAACAGACCAAAGTGGACTTAATAAATCACCGTCGTGGGGATCTTCTTAGACATTCAGGATGAGGGTTAAACACTGGCAACTCTTTGTAAAAAGTAAACCAAGCCGGGCAGTACCCCACTGACATTACCATAAATGAAAGCATTAGAGAAACAGCCACCGTGCAGGCCAGATACAGCATCCAGGTGGAAAAGAAAATGTCTGACAATGGTGATAAATTAGCAAAGGCCAGCAATCTTTTCTGATCTCTTTACAAGAGAGTGATTGCGTAGTCAGTGGCCAGGAAAGATATAAGAAAAGCTATTGGTTAGCGTGACAGGAGGCAATCGAAGCTTTAGAAACACGACTTCTAAGAGCTGTCAACTAAATTGGGCTGCCACTAGAAAAGTAGACATCACACATCATCCATGAGGTGTCTAGTTGAATCATTAGATTGCCTTCAACCTATCTATTGGAAAATCTTTATGCCAATCTATAATCAATACTTTTTCGCTTGGTTATGATCTAGCGCATGACACTTCAAAGAGAATGGATAAGATTTTTCCAATAAGCCTTTTACCTTTTTTTACCTTGGATTTCAATTTAAGTAAATTTCTTTGAAACCTATGAAGCTAGATTGGTAAATGGGAAAATGGCTCATATGCCAATCAAATCTCTGCATAGCTAGACATCACAGCTATTTGTTACAGAATGGAAAGCAAATTTGTTTGATACAACTGTGGAATCTGTTTTCAATAACGCGACACAGAAAACCACAGCTGTTATGAAAAACCTTATCCCCTCAACTGCTGACTTAATCTTGTCTAGTTTCTCTTTTTACCAGCATGCTGATTGTATCTAAGAACCTCAGACAGGCTTGGCTTCTAACTATAACCAGGCATGTGAAATGAAGACTTTCAACACAACAAAACAAGGTCTTTACTGACTTATTGGTGAATACAAGACTTTCGACATTACGACATCAGAGTTTACCTTAGTGACGTCCCTTTGCGAAATGACGTTGTGACTTTACGGCAAGGTGGGGTCAATTTGCTATGGGTGGTATATACAATATTGTAAGCTATGAAGTCAAAGTAACTAAATTGTTATCGAATGAGTTTTTCTATAACTAGAAATATTTTTTTTGCGAAAGAAAATTATTTATATCTATAGTTTTCTGTAAACTGAAATACTGCAATGTAAGAGTATAGGTAGTTTGCCCCACCTTGCCGTAAAGCAACAACGTAATTTCACAAAAAGACATCACACTGTTGTCGTAATGTCATACCGGTAACCCGAAAGTCCCGTATTGGCTGGTCTCTGCTCCCATTGTCATGGAATTGAGATATCTAGTCGCTGTGTAAATTATTATGCAGATACAGTTATTACATATTGCTTAATAATGTTGTCACTGTTGTGTTGTACTCAACATATTTTAAATATATCCCCCATACAACTAATATCCTTCTATGCTGGATATTTTTAAAATATTTAGTGCATATTAGAAGTAGAAATGAGTGTTTGCTGTAACAAACTTTAAGTAGTCCTTCTGGAGATTTATGTTAGGTTTAAAATAAACAAAAGTTATTGTTTGATAATTTGATGTTATATTTTTTTTTATATATATCTGCAATAATAAAATTGACCTTGTAAAAAACAAAGATTTTTCTATAGAGTAAACAAAGATAATAAAATATAAAAAAGGAGACAGTGAACGCATGAGATTTCAAACGTCTTTCTTCAATCCAGTGTGCTGTCTACTGCCCCATCGAAAAGCAGATGAATGTTTAGGATAACTTACCATTAAAACTATATAGGTGTTATTGCTGTTAATAGTTATGTGCAACTAAAACATGTAAAGAGCAGAACTATATTTTAAAGTGTTACTCCAGTAATACTGTCAGTATAAAGTATGTAAATATGTTTTACATACTACACTTAAACGGGAATGAAATTGCTTGCCATCATTGCCAGTCCAATTTGATGCATATGTCTACTGAAGCTAGTGTGGTTCTACCAAGATTCCACCAAGTTTTGGGGTAACAAACACTATATACTACAACTAAATCTTTTGAATATACACTAAAACATGCAAACATCAACAACCAGTCACAGACAAAAATAAATCAAGACAAAACAATAAGCCATGCAAGGTAAAGCAATAAGCGGCAAAAGCATAACACACAATAAATTTTACCCCATTCACAAAACATATTTTGCCTAGTTGATTGCTTGAAGGATATATTTATTCTAAGAAAAATAATTTCAAATGATAATTCATTCAAGAATAAATATTGAAAGGTTCCAAACAAATCCATCAAAGGAAACAAAACTGTGAACATTTTTCTTCCAGTAATTAGTAAAAAGGGAATATAATTTAGTAGAATATTACCTCCTCTATTATAAGTCTGAATAAGTTCGCTTTCGCCATCCGAATCAGAGAGAGTTAAATGAGATATTCTGCTGTCTCGCGGATGGTTGCAGAGCTCTTCTGACGATACAGAACTTTGTGAGCATCCGTCCCATTTTTGATGTTGTTGTTGTTGGTGGTGGTGGTGTTGTGGGGAAAGAGGATTGTCAGTTTCGATATCACCATCGGAACCACTGAGGTAACTGTAAAGTCGCGTGGAGTGGTCCATTTTTTCCAAGGGGGAAACAGCAGTTTCATCAGGGGTCAGACCTAGAGAGACAACAACCAAGACAGGACAATGTCAAAACAATGGCGGAACAAGCACCCCATCAACCACACATACAAATTGCACAATAAATCTGTCCTATTTCTTCGCAGTAGCTTAAATATAATTTCATGATGGTACTTAATAGGAACAATCAAAAGACTACAAAAATATCCATATCTTTCGTAAAAAAAAACAGTTATTATTACCAATTTCAATACCAACACTCAAAACTAATGAGTAAATTCATTTTTTTTTTTTAAATTATGAGAATGGGAAAACAGGCGTTTTGGAAAGAAAATTAAGTAAAATGAATTGGTAATTCTGTGACATACATGTAACCATCATAGATAAAAGGGCACGGATAATAAGGTCAACTGGAACTCTTGAATCCATCTAGTAGAATCTACTAACATTATATAATGCTGCAGCTAGCAAACGAAGAATTAGGTCAGATTCCATTCTGCATATAAAATATATACAAACCTACCTTAAATACTCTTTACACAGATATCTTTAACATATGTTTATCACTTCACACATACTGATAGAAACACAAGAGGTGGGGGACAGGGGACTTGACACAGAAGCTGAACAACCACTAAGTAGTAGTCCAAGGGGTGTTTGGCACTCAAGGTACATCAACCTACTACTTAATATCATATAGGAACTGATATTTTAACTGCTAGGACCGGTAGTTCAAAGATGTGTTTTTCACCATTCTTGTACGACGTCATGTCATTAATTGGATTTCTTTGTGACGGTACAAAATTAACCCTGCCCAAGGAGGGCACATTGAGAAGGACTGTACCAACAACCCTGTACGGCATTAAGGTGTATAATTCATGTTTCTATCAGTTCTTCTTGGTTTGTTTGTTTGATATGACATCGTGCCAGCCCAATGGGGAGAGGAAACCACTCTTGACATCAAGGAAAGGACATTGACAGGAAAAAAAAAAGACACCACAAAAAAAAATCAGATAGCACCAGGGCATCATGAAGCTCCCTAATTCGTACTTCTGAAGAATGGCTACATATATACTTGTATGCAATGTTCAAATGATATGAATTACACAGCCAAAGATTTTTTAGATGTAACGGTCAGACTTATGTTTGTTTGATTGGAGGTTAACGCCATGCTCAAGGCTATTTCACCTTTATTACAGTGTTAACAGAAACCACCATTGATGTCACTGGCAAATTAAAAGAGGATACAAAAAAAAAGACCAAGGACAGGGCAAAAACACATGACAACAAATCTACTCCCTGCAGACCCTTAGATCCAAACGCACCAGGGCATTAAGAAGCTCCCGCTCAAACACTTGCCTCAATCTTAAGAGTAGACAAGACTTGCTGTTTCTGATCTTTCAAATATCTTGCACCTATTAAACAAGCCTGGATATATGAGATATGTCATGATACTGGACATTGCATGATTTATAACATCTTGGGCTCATCCTTAAAGATACTGGCTTAATAAGAGCTCAAATACAGATGACACTGTTCTGCACATAAATAGGCTTCTATTCTGGACCAATGATTTTGCATTTAACAAGCTGGATGGATATGATATGTCAAGGGGTAATGGTCACAGTGATTTATACAGCCTTGTACCAGCTTGGACACAGCATAGATTCATTCATTGTTTCAGAGGATTGGAGAGGCAGAGTCAAGTATATCCTCAGGAAGCCCAGCCCATAGAAAGACCCTGTTTTTCTCAACCATTGACCTTGCATTTAACAAGCTGGGATGGATATGATATGTCATGGGTAGTGGTCAGTGATTTATGTCCAGGCATGAAGGGCAGTGTGAATGGACAGCAAGTAGGCCTTATACATCTGGATATTTTGTTAATTTCCCAACCCCCCTCCAACTCATTTCATGGTGAATAAAACACAGGGCAAAAGCTGTAAAATCAATCACACTAAATGTGTTAAGATCATTTTCAAGGCAACAAGACATTATTCAAATTTTTAAAAAATATAACTCAAAAGACAAGTAGGCCTAAGCCTTGAAAAAAGCGAGATATTCTTTAAAGTTTTGAAGATATAAGTTTTAAATTATTATTGACTCTTTCAGAAATATATCTTTATTCCAAGAAACCAGGATGATGGGCTTCTTAATACATTAGTTTAACCAATGGTGGCACAAACACACACACAAATACAACAATGTCTGGCCCAGCAATCATTGCATGTACTTCTGAAATTTCCAATGAACTAACCCGATGAAGGGAAGACTTTCCTTTAGTTGAGCATGATGGTTGAATATTTTAGGTTCATGATATTTGTGTAGATAAACATCGAACAACAACTAAAGTGAATAAAGCCAATGATATATTTGCTGCTTGAATTGAGATATATGGAGGCACATGCTTAGCTAATGTAGGCTTTGGCATAAACGTTTAAGCTAAGGATTTGAATATGGTTATAAGAAATGCATGTGAAAAAATAGGGAAGTTTCAAAAATGTGTGATTTTGAAAATCAATTTTTGTTGTCTGTATACTGTATAATGAAAATAAAAACCACTGTCCCACTATGACTGTGGCGACATATGTTCATTTATAGAAAACAGTATAGATTTGAAACTTCCATATAATGGCTTGACAACACTGTGAGCATATTTTAGCATATAGTGATAAAGCAAAAACAAAAAAATTCCAGCAAAACAACAGACGGAAAAATGTACATATAATGACCTAATGAGCATGGATAAATATGCTCAGCATAAAATATTTATTCTTTCTCTGGATTTATAAAATATTTATATTTCATAAATGTAAAGAAAGAAAATTTAACATGCCTCCACCACCACTCCCAAAATTTTATATATATTCCATAAATGTAAAGAAAGAAAATTGAACATGGCTCCACCCTGGATCAAACCAAGGACCTTTGGCAAGCAGAGCCAACACTCTACCAACTGAGCTACAAGGACCATGATATATGAACAAAATATATTTCAACTAAACATTTATGAAAACTTTTTCCTAATCATTACAATAATATGGCTATTCTTATCGTTATGCATAATTAAGCTGAAATTTTAACTCTTAAATCAAGTTGCGCTCAAGCGCACATGCCTGAATTCAGTCCGAACAGTTGTGTATCATATTACATGATTATGAGAAAATAAAAGGTTAACACGAGAATGACACTTTTTTGTTATTTATGTATGAAAAGTGATGTTGAAAATAACAAAGCAAGACAAAGAACAAGACGGTAAAACTCAGAGTTGATTGAATGAAAACAAAGATGTGTGCTGGTGACAATGTTTCTGGGATTCACAACTATAAAAGCGAGTCATGGTTATCTGGGTGAAGTTTGACCTGTGACCACCAGTGCTACAATGTACATGTATCTTTCACTTTTAGAAAATCTTTTTTCTATGCTTACTTAAGGACTTCATTAATTTGAAAATAAATTGTTTCCAAACAGTATCTAGTGTTTTTTTAGAGATCTTAACTTCCTATTAATTAACCCTGTAAAGAATACACAGAGCTATCTTTCTAAGACCATCCACATTAACTAAGGCAGATTAA
This sequence comes from Tonicella lineata, assembly GCA_034781015.1. NCBI lineage: Eukaryota > Metazoa > Mollusca > Polyplacophora > Chitonida > Mopaliidae > Tonicella > Tonicella lineata. The sequence continues at coordinate 7,002 of JAVFBY010380158.1, forward strand.
ACTCTGCATGGTTTATAAAGCTAGAGTGTGACGCAGATGGTTTTAGGTGTTTTCTTCTCTGTCAACAAAGAGGCAGGAGTAGTGGCTGCTATGGGGGATCCTTGTTTGAGACAGGAAAAGGTTGGGTGCAGATGGGATGAGCCTAAGGGTGAAGCAAGTGCTGGACTGGGTGTTGAAATACAGGTGATGAGATCAAGGTCACAGCCATACAGGACCAGTCAAAGTCATTCAAATTCAAACCAACTGTCACCCTTGCACCTTTACGCTTCCAATAACAGTTTTAGACAGGTGATAGCCATATGACCTTTGTCTCATCCAGTCATTTTAATTTTCTTCCATGCACGCGAAGCAGTTTCTTTTATTATACAGTAGTCAGAAATCTTAACTCTGGCCTCTTCAATGTCATATTGTATGCTACTGCCCCCTTGTCCCTATCCCAGATGATTTTGTGGATGTGTTATCACCACTCCCAAAACTTCAATCAAAACCTGCTTCTTGTCACTGGTCCTGCTGATTTCAGCTTTTATACTGGTGTCCCATTGCCCTCAAGGAGATCAATTCTTAGACAGTACACCCAGCCTAGCACTCTTGCCCCCATCTAACTATGATGATGCCATTGCAATATTAACTTCGGTCAACCTTGTCCCATTGAAAGCTGTCCTGCTGTCATTGGATGCCTCATGGGACCCCATCAACATGACCACAAAGTTTCTACTTAAATTAAGGTCATTGCAAAGAAAAGCTCCCATAATCTGTTTGTGACCCTTTCTTGTCAAGCATATCAGCCAAGCCAAACGAGAGATCACAGTAATAGGAAATATTTCTATACTCATCATTCAAAATAATGTCGCTTGCTAGCGGTGACAAGGACCCATAATCTGCTACTCCATCACCCCAGACAGATAATTTGCATTTCATAAATACGTCCCAAACTTTTGTTTTTCCTTTTCTTTAAACAAAAATAATTACACTTCAAAACCAAACTTAAACAGTATTTTAGGATACATGAATAATATGGTTTCAGGTAAAGAAACAGTTTAAAATAATAATATAAATTTCCAATCCTAATTATCATTTTTTTTTGTTCAGTAGTTTACATGCATATCCCCAGGTAATATATGATATGGCAATAGTAAGAAGAGAGTTTGTAATATAGTACCATCATCAGCTGTATAGTATAACGGGATACTCTAAACAACTTAAAGTCATTGATCAACTGACTGAGTGATTACCCAGTGTTGCCCTACCTAAGGGCAAATCCAATTTAACTGATTGGCCAAGCTAAAGCAATTGTGTTCATTTAAGATGCCCTGGGGACATATCAGTTGGCTATAAGGAACGACCTTCACACGATGAGCCTGTTTTAACTAGCCTCTCCACAGATTTGAGATAGAGAGAAAGGAGAATCAGAATATCAATAAAATCGACCGTATCAGACCTGCACATGTAACTTAAATAGGGAGATGTCCAATATTAAAGAATTGACACTTTTGAATGGAAATTGAATGCATATTAACCTTTCACTTGTCATCTAATGTAATTTGAAGATATCATACATGTGGACTTATTGTATTTTGAGAAACCATTTTATGAAGCAAATTTGATATGTGGTCAGAATAAATACATTGACATTTTTTTTGTTAAAACTATTGGTAAAAGTGCAATAAACAAGCCCAAAACATAAAGGATAAATCAATGTGCCAATATCAAAAATTGACTGAGGCGATTTCAATCCATTATATGGGTTTGTTCATAAGTTAACTACATCAATTTGGAATATATTAATACACCTTTACTCTTGAGTAATCTAGAACAACAATAAATAGTACAGATAGTATTTAGACAAAAAACTAAAATGATAACATACAAACATGAATATAGTTTGAAGAAAAACTCACCTAATCCAGAGAGCTTTTTGTTATGATGAGCCACTTTGACTTCCTCATAAGGCCTTAGATTGTCATCTGAGTGAAAGTCCTCCTCTTCTGATGAGCTGTATTGTTGGCTGGAGCTGGCCTGGTCCCGGCCACGACGACTGTGCCGTGCTCGAGTCTGTGGTTTGGGACGCGAGTTTCCATCCATCACGAACCAATCAGAGAGCTCCAATCGTCCTCCTTGGTTACACTAAGCCATGTGACAGAAAGCTGAAATGAAACGCAATACGATATCTCCTTATTAATCAGTACTGGTCAGCCTAACCAAATCACCCGCTAAAATCATTACCCAATCAGCCCATCATGGGGGACTACATCAGCAAATATCCAGCCACAAATCTCATTGAAGCGGCTTACCAGTTTGAAATATGACAACTTTTCCCCAACAGTTACACTGAATCAAGATATGGAAAGCAAGAGGGAAGCCATTTAATCTCATTCAGTGACAGATGGGTGGTGGAAATAAGAAGTCGTTTGTCATGAAAAAAAATAATTAGTTAAGAAATATTGAGGCATTGCTAGCTCACAGCCTCTCATCAACAATGAACACAAGGCAAGCATATTAATTTATTGTCCTTAGCTTTTCTTATCAATGCTATTGTTCACAATTTAAAAACAACTACTGAATGAACTTGATGTCGAGAATTACAACAAAATTGATAATTATTAGGGGTTAATATTAATTTTATTTGATATCATCAAAAACTAGTACTTAAATGTTTAGATAAAGTGTAGGATTCAATGCATTCCTTTCCAGTAACACCAGAAATACAAAAACCAGTCCAGCCAAATGTCGTGCAGCCACATTCCAACACAATAAAACGAGGTCCTGGTGGAATTGGGCCAGGCTATAGGGGAAAGATGCGACCACAGTTACGATCTTGAACAATTAAAGAATGGCTTTAGTGACACTGAAATACCCAGTGACAATAACGCAATGAGAAAATCAATTGGCTTTTACTATGCATGGACGAGTTGAGAGGCTCGTCAAAGCAACGGTATTCAACTCTGCATTTTCTGACGACGAGATTCCAATGTTGGACAAAAGAGTCACTGCATGGAGGGCCTGTGTCACCAGTTTTGAAAAATAGTTTTTTGATATCATCAGGGAATCCTATGACTCAACCAATACAAGCACCCTTAAATAAATGGGAGCCATTAGTTCCTAGGTCAGGCTTTGGCGGGTGACAATTTTTTTTCTCCCTCCATCCGTTCCTGTTCTTTTTTCAATAGGAAATTTTTCTCTAACAAATGGCAGTCAAGTCGAATAATGACAGGAGTACAAACTGCTATGATTGCATGTCATCATCGTTTCTCTGAAAATTTCACGTTATGTGAATGAAGCATAAAATATGCAAGCGTTCAATGAAATTCCACAAAATAAATCATTTTAATGAAAAATTCTTGTGTGTCTATTTTTTTCTTCTGTTAGTAGCAGTCTGATGAATCAACTTTACAATTCAAATTGGTACTTGACTTCAATTAATATGGTCTGCTATTTTGAGACTGGTTTATCACAGAAAAGTCAAGAAAACAGTTTTAAAAAAATCCTCAAGCTTTATTCATGCTAACACATGTTTAACATGAATTACGTGATTAAAGAATGCAGTTCGTAAAATAAAATCAATGGCATGTTTTTATATATTGAGCATAAAACCGGCCAAGTGTATAGAGGCTAGAGCTTTTTAAAAAAAAGCAAGTGTTGGGATATCTAAAAATAAATACAAAGTTCTTTAAAGTTGTGGCATTTCAGACATCAAATTAGTTAGAGTTTTAGGTGTCTCAAACTCAAACACTGATCAACAGAATTTCTTAGGCGGTACTTTTTTTTATATAACCGAAAGTGAACAATGAGTCTGACTGCTGGCAGACAAGAAATGGTAGCAGACATAAACTGATCACCAGTAATTGACAACAGCATTCCTAAGCAACAACCGCTAACAAGCTCCAATAGATTAGACTTAGTCCAGTCTACAATCCGTTTCCATAGGAACTGTTATACTTGTCACTTGAGGAAGTGAGTAATGAAATTAAGAGGTGGTTACTTAACTCCATCTAGTCAATGGCCACTAAAAGGCGAGAATTAGAACAAATTTAACAAAGCATCGCCCTTAAAGCAGACATGAACAGGTACATTGACCCCTTTAAAGTGCCAGTGACATTTTGATTTCATATTCTAAACCTTGTTTAGTGCCCTAAAGAACTTGAATCAATAAAGTGAAATGATTTGATAAAATTTGTTCTCCTGAATTTATCACAATGTAGTATAAAATTAATGGTAGTAGTATGGTGGTACATGTACCTATTCAAGCTATATTTCCATGGCACTTTTATTGAAAAAATTATCTGTGTGAAAAAACAACTGGCATTGGGACGGCAGAGCTCTGTTGACCAAGATAACAGCAAGGACATCTGTGGACAGCCTCAGAGGAGCTCCCAATCCAACAGAGATAACTGTATTGTTATGAAATCCCCTGATGGGATTATCATCTTTAATGATCAATACTATTAGGACTGGGTATGGGGCAATTGAAGCTAAATTCTGTCACACAATTGTGCCATATTTTTTGTGGGAGATTATACAACTGTCATGAATTGAGGTAATTTATTCCCTGGGAATTCTTGCAGATCTTGTCGCAGCAGAGCTGTGATAAGGTGCCGATTCAGGGGTCAAGCTTTATGGGTGGACACCAGCTGGGGACATGATGCAAATTTTCTCATTTTCAGCAAATTAATTAAACGGTTTAAACACAGCTCAAAGCAATTGACTCCCTGTAGCTTGCTTCCCCTTATGATAATCGATAGAGGATAGTTGAGTCACTGTTAGAAATAGTTTCCCTAGTTCCACATCCATTACAGTAATGGTCTTGTATCTTGGTAATCCAAAGGAATTTGGAAACAAGCAGGCATTGAGCTCATTAACTCCTACAAGACATTATCTAAGGAACTTGGGAAGAATTTAGAGTTTTTACCTTGCACTAGACTGTCTGCAATGTCACTTACGATAAAAAAAAAAAGTCTTTTAGAAAAATACCATGGCCAAATGAAAAAAATATATATCTTATTATAATAGATAAGCTTTTAATGCCTTTGAGTACCTTAGATAGTGTCTCAAAGAGGTAACTATTACCATATCTAACTATAAAGTTTATACGTTGATACTGTTCTTCATTCTCAAGAATTGTAGGGAAAAAAAATTCCTCTAATTGAATGAAGTCTTAAATTTCACAAGATAAGTTGGCATATTTTTAAATAGTATATCCTCACTGGCACTGCTGCCCATATATGTTGAAAAATGTAAAAAGCAACAATTAATCTGATCATCTGTCAGAGACTTTCAATGGATCTTAATCTCTAACTATTTTATATATTTATTGAAAAAACTGTAGATATAGATATAAACATTGGCATTATGTCTTTAACTATAATCACCTTCAGGAACATATACATAGTGTTGGCCCTGTAAGCCAAAGGTCTCGGGTTCGATCCCTGGTGGAGGCATGTCAGATTTTCTTTCTCTGCATTTATAAAAAATATAATATAATGTTCTAAATATTAGTTGCCAGCATTATGGAATAATCTTGGTCAGAAAAATCTGAACTTGGGAGATTCATATTTTTTTTTTAAATTTCCCACTGAGTCAGCTAGTTATATTTATTATATTATGTCTATAAATTTTAATTACTGACATATTTAACTTCATTTTAACAATGGTAGCCTCTTGTAAAGTTATCTGTTCATAATCAAGCTCTGAGCCTGCCCAAGAGCAGCTTGTCTGTGCATTTAGGAAGTCACTGACAAAATGATCACATATGCCCTAAAAGAGAGATGGGAAATTCTTGTGGAAGTCTGGTGACAAAAAGATCTTGTGGTTGGCAGGGTACATCAGCATTACAGAATAGACCAGTGAAGGGCTCTTTTCTCTTCTCGATGACTCATTCGCGGCACATTCTAAATTACTCTTCGTTTCAGAATGGAATTCACCCCCCTTATCTTGCTGTCTAAAAACTCGTCAATGCATTTTAAATCAGGTAAATTTTCAGCACTGCATGTTGTTAGAGCATTAAGTCGCTGATAAAATGTGAATGATTGAAAAGGTAGTTACGGAGAGTTAATCTGCGAGAAAGAATGAAGTAGTCTGAAGCATCACCTACCTCTGTGTCCTTCATCTGATTATCTTTTCCCTCCCATAATTAACACCCGCTCCAATGGCAAATTTGAATTTTTTCACACAAAGACTACAGAATTAAAACCAATTGTGGAGCTTACTTGAGTAGTGTTATCTGCAGTATGCAGAACTAATGGTTTTTACCTTTGTCAGCAGGGGCGTGCTAGTTTTATTAATGGAATGACCAATACATAGAACAACTCTCATGGGAAAGACTGCATTAAAACACAGCGCTATATGTTCACATTACTGCAAAGGTAAAGCTGGTTTATTTTATCAGTTACAGATTGCATTGCACTGTTTTTAACAATGCCTTATCCGCCCATTATGCCACTGAATTACATTCCATTTTTTGTCTCCCATTCAAGTTGTTAAGGAAGAAATCAAATCAAGGTGGGTAATAATCTAAAGTTTACTGATTCTGATAGTATCACAGACCTTTATGTGGATTTGTGCTTTTTTTTTTAATTTAAAAACTAGCAAAAACTTCACATTCCACTTGTCACTGAAGTTAACGGCCAGTCATCCAAAACTGTTTGAACCCCACAAGTTTGTTAAACTCTTGCTATGTCATAATAGAAAGTTATTCAAACGCTGCGTCTTACCATAAATCAACAGACGGATAAGATTAAACAGTTTTAAGCAACTACAGATGACTGAAGTATAGGATAACATAGAGGTTTAATTATATGACACGCATGTGGCAAGCTGGATGTTGACAGGGCAAAACAAGGCTAATATTCAGGAGACCCAAAGCACGTGTTCCACATGCCTCTATGTCTACTCTCATCCCAAGAAAGATCTATCAAGAACAAGTTGCTTTATTTAGGCAATAGATCTTAGTCTTGCTGGTCTCTCCAGGTGCAACGGTGTTGATGGTCTGTGTCCCAGACAACCTATAATGAAATGGCTTCTTCTTAGAACACACCCCCCAACTGGGCATGGTTGAAACTTACAGAATAGTAAGATAAATCAGAATTGACAGTGACTAAACAAAATACACCATATGTTTGCCGTATACCTTTGATATATTAGCTCCCTATACTTTGAGGTTGGAAAGTACAATGTTTTCAAGTCTATAGGAGTAAGCCTATATGTATGTCTGCAGTGAAAAATAGCATATAGTATAAAGCCATAAAGTAGCTTTTCAACAGAAGATCAATCATTAAAACAACACATCATTCTTTAATTGATTGATTGGGGTTTTACTCTCCATTAAATTCCCTTGGCTGATTATGCACCTTAAACTGAAATATACAACTACAATTTTGATTGGCTGCGTAGACATTTGCTAATCAGGTGTTGTGTTACTAGCAGACTCTGCTGGTTATATTGTTAATGTAACGGCATATAGGATTTATACTGTTTGAAGGTTATTGTTTTATTGGTTGGATTTAATTGTAACAAGGGGGAGTTAACTCGTTGTGGCTACTTAATTCACTACAGGGCGTACTTATATATTGTGGTTATAGATATACTACGGTTTATACGTAGGTTATAATGCAGAGTTGCTTGGAATAAAATCCTTGGAAAGAGAAGATGATAGTGTCACACAACAAACCAACAACCTGAATGGCCCCAAATACCAGACAACAAATCAAAGTGGCTCTTAAATTGCGGATTCCTCTGACCCATTGTAGTGAGATAAAACAGAGGAGCTTATAACTGAAGTAAGATGTTGCAATTCTCTCAACATTATTTGATCCCTAAGTTGTTCATTAAGTTCTCAACTGGAGCTCACAACTTCTCAATACTACTACTTTATCTACTTCAATCTCATCCAGCTGCCATTTAAACTGGCCTCAGTGAGAAGCTTATCTCTCCTACAGTATTCAATTAGTGCCAGTCCATTAATGGAGCCAGTCAGTTACGCTGGCTTACATGGCTTTCCCAAATGCACATGTATGGATAAATTTAAAAAAAACTGTTACAAAAAACAGCAATTTTGATTTTAAGCACTTTGAGGGAAATGGCATATTGACAGTTTTAATTGGATTTTACTTTTCATATTTTTGTAGCAAACAGAAGGTTTGACTGTTTAATTACTTTGTATTTTTGAAATGACAAAATGAAAGTTAACATCAGTAACAAAATCAGAAAAATATTACAGAAATACTACTATTTAAAACCTGATAGTTGGGCACTGGAAAATAATTCAAGGCTTACATTCATAGCAGAATGATGATAACTAGTAAAATATGGATTTATGGATGACCTTATAAACAACAAATTGCAACATTTAGGTCTAGTCTCTAACATATTTTTCAAGCAGATAACAGTCCACAAACAAGTTTATTATGACTTGATGATCCTATTTTCCACAATCAATCATTGACTTAAAGATGACCTGGAGTCGGATAAAACAATGTATATAGACCTGCAGGGCTTAATTTTAACCAATCACTGAATGATATTAAATTCACCGCTTTGAAATGGGTTTATTCTAAGATGTTGGCTGTGTCAGTCCCGGCTGAAAAAAAAACCCAGTGATTTAGTTAAGCCTACCTATGGAAGTATATTTTGAAAATCAAAACCCAGAATTTTTGTATTCTGTTTTTTAATTTAGTGAATGTCATATAATAAAAAAGTTAAGGCCTTAAAATTTGATTATTCAAGTTATTGAGACCGACAGCAGAGATATAGACCTAGGCCTCTGGCCTGTGTCAACAACACTCCTGTCAGTCTCTATAACACCTCTTCGAAAGTCTATAACTGTTTAATATTCCCCTGCAAGCATTCCAACTTCGAAATGTCAATGCAACCAGTTACAAACTACATGTATGTGATTCTCTGGTAATCCTGAAAGTATGCAAAAATCCCGATCAACAAATAATCTTTTAATATATATCTTGAGAGGATACACATGTCAAAAAATGTCAGAGACTTGGCCCTTTAACCCTTTGAACCCTGGAGTTATATTTCCTATAGTGCTGTGTACCTGGGCTTTTTGACGGAAAATGACCAATTTTGAAAAAAAAAATGATTTAAATACTTTATATATCACTTTTTATCC
>JAVFBY010380269.1:0-16111 GCA_034781015.1 Tonicella lineata
ATTGGAGCAAAAAAATACTCAATATTTCAAGAAGGGTGATAAACATTTTGACGTCTATGAAGCCCTGACTCCGTAGTGCTAAAGACGATTTACCCCAATGAACCCCAATGAAGCTAAATAAATCCCAATGAAGCTAACATTCTATAGCCGCAGTTACGCGGTTTTGTAGTAAACAAAAGTTCAACTCGGACAACTAGCCCTACCTTTTATAGATTTATGTTCATTGGGGTATTTTAATGTTTAACTTCATTGGGGTAATATTTAGCTTCATTGGGGGTATATTTAGCTTCATTGGGGTATATTTAGCTTCATTGGGGTATATTTAGCTTCTGACATATAGATTTATGTTCATTGGGGTAATATTTAGCTTCATTGGGGTTAATATTTAGCTTCATTGGGGTAATATTTAGCTTCATTGGGGTAAATCATCGGACCGGTGCTGAAGATCGCAGCTTTGCTTCCTGGGCCTGTGGTCGCATTTTAAAAAGCAGTGATATACCGTATGCTTTTAAAGTTTTATTTCTTTTATGCAGATTGGAAGCCTGAGCAAAGAATTTAGCTCTCCGACTCGAAAATTTTAATTCATATCTTATAAGCATGTCCGTCAGTTTGTAGGCCCTAGGCTATATATGGGCCTGTTAGACAAATTTAATAAGTTAGCTATTGGCACGAACAAATTTTTTTCTTCAATTATCTGTCTACTCAACCCTTTATCAAAAAAGTGTCACATATTTAACAATGATATGGATATATTCTATAATAATTGCTTCAATTCTGTTTCCATACATTTTCTCAGAGCTAAGAGTGCGAATCTGTGGAAACCAGCTTTAGCTCGGTTTGTATTTGGTGGACAGATAGTAGGTCAGGCTATGGTGGCTTCCTTGATGACTGTACCACCAGACAGAAGTGTCCACAGTCTACACGCTTACTTCTTAAAGGGAGGTAAGTCATACATTTCACTCTCAGGAGATTGACTTTATAAAAAGTTTTCTTGTGTTTCAGCTCTGAGTTAGGCCAAAATTTAAAATATATTTGTTTCAAGTAAGTACGGAAGTTTCCCAAAGTCTGGTCAGTTCAGGATTGTGGGGTTTGTGTTTGTTGCAATTTTTATTGTTTGGTAACAGTTCTGCTTCCTTTTATGTGGATAGAAAGGATTTTTAAACTGTTACACCCTTAAAGTCCCTCTAAAATTCTTTCCATATATAATTACTTCTTTTTGAAGCTATATAACGAACTTGGAAATAGCATCTTGATCTAGGAGGCAGATCGATTTATATAAAACTGACCATCTGGATATAAGGAGGACAATACACTGACATTGCTGTCGAACTTATGGGGGAAATCCTTACAAAAAAAAAGAGCTGCACAAACTGCTAAACTAGTCTTAACTAGATAGAGGCTTAAACAATATAAGCACACTATTTTAGTATTTATCACTAAAATGACATTTCATTACCTAAAATATACAATGGAACAGGGCTCTTTTCACAAGATGTGGGTAAAAAGTAATTAGAGCGAGTAAATGGTAATTCATACAATACAGGCATGCCTCAAAAAAGTAGGGAACAAGGGAATCTCATAATCATTGGTGGGAATGTCGTATGGTCTCGCGGAAAATTTGTGAGGGCCAACAAAATTTTAAAATGGCATTTTTATTTTATTTTTTCGATTTCTCAGTGAGCCCAATGATGTGTAAGTAAACAAAAGCTAAAACTAACAAATGTGTGAAATCAGCTTTGAAAATATAGAATTCAAGCTAATAAGTCTCTCTGTTTAGTATTTTATACAAGCTCAAATCTATCAACCTATAAGCCGCCTCAGAACGGATGAATGGTTTCATAGCGTGTAAAAACGTGGTTCAGTACATGGCTTTCAAAACGTATAAATGATAACAGAAATGTAATTAATCACCCAGATTTCATGTACACCATTTGAATGGTATTTCGGGACCACTGTTATTTAGGGTGCCTTTCATTCATATATTCTAGATGTTAATGTTGTCTTTACTGGGTTTTTTTCCCCAAATTGTCGCAAAATTTTTTCAGGGAAGTTAGCATGCAAGAAAATGGCGTCGCTTTGACAGCCGACAAACGGCCCACCGTAAAAATCTTCAAATCTGATGCTTCGGAGAAAAGACGTTGTTCATTGGTTTATCAGACTGTCCTACCAGACAATCAGATAGAGCGTTGCTGAAATATGTCCAACAATCAACAAAGTATGTGTTTGTTGCGCAGGCTAGGTTGTTACTTCAGTTTTTATGTACGTGTTGTTTTCGGTGATTCTTGAAGTATTTAATAGCTTTTACGCACAAAAATAAAGGTCCTTGTGTAATGTCATATAACAATGCGTATTGATATGCAATTGCTGAAAATAACTTGCGTTTGTAAAATACACAAATACGCATGCTATCTGGAGCCCTGCCATGAATACTAGTGAAGATTTTGATTGGTGTTTCAAAACCTAGTTCTAAAGATTATATCACTTATAAGTTTCTTTGTTTGATTGGTGTTTAACGACAGACAATCCACTTCTTACTCATTACTGCTTTATAATATGGGGGGAAAAAACAAGAGGAAACCTGGAAAAACCACCTCTGTGAAAGCTGAAGTGCCCTTGTGCCACTCCTTCATATACCAAAACAGGTACAATGGGCGACTTGAACACAAACATTACATCAAATGGGGATCGTCAATCAGAAGAACTAACCGCTGAGCCATGGTGCGAACTCTATTTCACATATATGAGAGCAGAGCTAGTATTAATGTTTATTTCGATCAGAGTTTTTACGCTGAAAGTATTAATGCAGAAAACAAAGACTGTTGGCATTACAATTTTTCAAAGTCAAGATGGCCATAATCTTGACAAAACTGTGTGAAACTCAAATTTGATCAGTACGCTTCAATAGGAAAGTTGAATTAAACATTCCAGTTTATTCCACCTTAAGAGTTACAGAAAAATGACACAAAACTGAGACCTTTAAGATTTTTCAAAGTCAAGATGGCCCTATTAACTTTGACAAAACGGTGAGAAACTCAAATTTTATCAGCAACTTTCAATAATAAAGTTGAATTCAAATTTTCAGTTCCAATCTACCAAAGTGTCGGAAAGAAATGGGGAAATCTGTTAGGCATGACAGACAGATGAATCATAAACCTATAATCTTATTTGGTAACTGTATAAGTCTATACAGTGATAGATTTAAAAAAAAGGAGAAAACAGATACAATGTAGGGTAAGACATTATCATAGAATTAGTTTTAATACAAAATATTTGAGAAACTACAAGTAGTTTAAGCCAATGTGAACTACGCCAAAGCTTGTAAGGTGAGTTTTTAAAACAACAATGTGAACTATACAACAAAGCTTTCGAGGTAAGTTTTAGAAAAACTGTTGATGACCAGCAAAGAAGACATTTCAAAATAGTTATCAATAAAAAGATAGTGCATTAATTATAAGGCAATTATTTTGGCAAACCGTCTCCACATTTCAAAACAAATTGCTGTGAAGTCCTGCGTCACTAGAATATGAGTTCACGGCTTCTAATTTAAGGAGAGAACAAATCACCCTCCTTTACCTTAGTGTTCATTTATTTTGTCTCTTGAAGAACTTTTTTAGATCTCTTGGAAACACAAGTTTATCAATATATATGCTAACTACAAATAATTATCTTAGTTGTCTAGGAGAGTGATTTTCAGCTCTCCTATAAATTTAAAATGTGAAGGCATGCATGTTCAAGTTCAACATCAGCATTTATTAAGGAGAATGGGAACCAAACTAATGATCGTGAATTTTACTCATATACATGTATTTTCTCAGTCTGAATTTTTTTTCTGAACTAAATCATCTTCTCTAGACCAGGTGACTTGTGACATAAAACATCATTCCTCCCCTTGTTTGGCTTAGCTAGCCTGTATGTTCTGTCCAACTAGGATGAATAATGACTTCTAGCCCAAGGTTAAAAGACTATGTGGTTATTAATTGTAGACATTTCACTTGGATCTCTGAGTAACAGACTGATGACAACTTTGTGGGCGACATCAGGATTGTATTAAGAAGATCAACTACAACAGGCATCTGAAGAAAAATAGTTTTGTCGACATATTTGCTTCAATTCTAGTTCTGTTGTTTTATCTTCACATAAACTTTATCTAGGAGATTTTTCCAAATCCAAAACAGTAAATTAAATAAGTCAGAAAAGGCATATAATACATTTCACTTACATGTGATAGGGATGTAGGGTTGTTGCTGAAGTTGCATGGCGGCTAGAGCTTGTTGATAAGGGAGGGCACTGCCGGGTTGATACATGGGGACCCCACTCTTCGTGTCCGCTATGGCCATGCGCTTAGCGTATGGCACCATACCATGGATCGAGCTCTGTGAAGAAAAACACAAACCCAAACATAGCCCAGCGTTAGTTTGGAGGGAGGAAAGTATGCTAACAGAATCATAATACATTTAAATGGAGTACCTGGCTGTTCTACAAAGTCAACTATCAAATTGGAGTTATTATAATGTACATGTAGGTACAATGTACATAAGACCACTTGTTTGATTGGGGTTTTGTCATACTTAAGGTTATTTCACTCATATGAAGGCCTGCCAGTCCAATGAGTAAAGGAAAGTGCCCTTAATCTCATTACCAAGACACAATCACCAGATATCACAAGCATAGAAAACAAAACAGGACACCACTGTACTAGGGCACTGGAATTTCTGTCAGACATAGCCTCATCAATATCGGAGAAGTACACACTAATCAGTATTAAAGAATTGCTTTTATTTGGAGAGTTTTGGCAAACTTTAAGATTGAAATTTTGAGAAAAAAAATGTAATTATACTGAATTAAAAATCAGTATAAAAAGAACAAAGAAAAAAAGGAATAAATAAAAGTGAATTTTTTTTCAATTTCTAAATTTCCATTTTTTATTTCAATAGATTTTCCACAAAACAGATTAAGGTTGAAATTACTGCCTTGAAGTTAGATACATGTTATTGACTTATACTTCAACAATATGCTATATCTGGCTGATCAAAACTATCTTTACAATGACAATGTACATTGTATGTTCCAGGTTATATCAAACTATTTTTTGTATTATTTTATAGTGATTTTGTGCCAAAGAGAAGATCCAGTGGTTGCGTGCACTCAGAGATGAGGGGCATCAAGAAGACGATTTCTTGTGATGTCCTGTCCTGTCTTTGACATTGCCGATGATGTCAAGGGTAGTTTCCTCCAACCATTTGACTGGCATGCTGTCATAAAGGTGAATTACTCATGGGCACGGCAACACCGAGCACTCAATCAAAGAGAAGAAAAACTAGTCATCTTCTGATGATTGAGCAAAACTGGTGTTAAACTCTTTTGTGTCTTCGTTTTCCGCATCACGTCATTTTTTTACGCCATGCTTCATTTAGCTATTCTCTTCACAGAAACAATCTACCGAAATCAGCCCAAATTCAAATTATATTATAATATATATTTACTTGTCCAGTAATATGACTGTATACATCAATCTCACATTAACAGTCTACCCTTTTTTTTTCTAAGAGAAATTCTTCGGAAAACTGTGACACACACAAAGATTTTCAAAACAGTTTTGCTACACTTGATCTGCTCTAGCATATGAAACTGACTTTTTATTCTTCTTCTCCTTTTAGGTATCATTTTGTTGTATAGACGGAAATCAAACTTTTAATTTCTAAAATTAACAAATTTTGTTGACTGAGACATTTAAGGTTGTATCAACAACATAAAGGCTTTAATGGCTTCATTTTAGAAAGCAATAATATATATAGGCAATAAATTTTGAAAATCAACATTATGCATTTATTTTCCTTTTTTGTTTCATGTTATTAAATGATCTTTTCAATTTTGTTACACCAGAGTATTGTTCCACAAAGGGATCTTTTCCTAATTTGACCGTAACCCTGACAATACAATCCCTTCAGTACTGGTCGTCATGGTAATTTAGATCAATTAAAATAAGATTGCTTCATGGAACAGGCTGGAAAATGGAACTCCGTAGAATCAATTTATTCTTATATGTTAATATTTGGCATTAAAGATTTTAAAAAAGCTATATTAGATTTGGTTGTAGGGTAGACTTAACAAAACCCATAAGCTGCATTGTTCATTTTAATCGACAAATCGAAAGCATTATATCATCTTTTTATATTTTGATATCAAGTTCAATAAATAAATGGACAGGTCATTTATAGGCATAGCATGAAAATAGTGTTTTGCACCATACTGAAGTCCATTTCATTTATGATGGCAATACAAGTATAAAATCAGACAAAGCACGAAGGAAACCGCACTGCAAGTCATTGGCCAGTTTCCCACAAACGGATGACTTAAACAGACTGCATTGATGTCAGAGGTGCATTGATATAAGAGGGATACTTGTTTGTTTTTTCAACTGGCTGGAGGGTAACCACCATTAAAGTCATCGGCAATATCAAAGACGAGACAGGACAAAGACTGGTTGAATAACAGGACACAACAAAACTAAAATCAGCTCTCTCTGGGAGCACCCAAGATGGACATAGATCATCCATAGTACAAAACAGAGACTTGTGGATATTTGATGGTCATGTGGTTTGATAAGCAAATGATTCTCCTCAAGTTCAGTGCACATTCAGGGGTTGATAAAAGTCAATTTCTAATGAACAAAATCCAAATGAACAGAATCCGAACACACAGAATCCTGTAGTTCCAATGAAGAGTTAACATAATACACAAGTAGTGTAATGGCCCCTAAAAAATAATTTTGACTACCTTAAGTAAAGATAAAGTACCTGGGGCTAGTTTCATAAAACTTTGTATGTAAAATTTCTCACGTAAATGATGTCATCCTAGGTTAAACTTCGATAAGGTGACATCATTTACGTGAGAAATTTTGTGTTCAAAGTTTTATGAAACACCCCCCTGGGTACTATGCCAAACACACAATATTCAATGTTTTACCTTCAAGATTGAATGTTTTTACCTTCAAGATTCAATATTTTACCTTCAAGATTCAATATTTCTCATTAATAAGGGTAAATATTAAACATGTTGGGGGTTCGATCTACATGGAATCTACAGGAAGCTACATGTAAGTGGTCCAAAGATGTGACTTCTGTCAACCCCTGATTCATATAACCCAACAGTTATACCAAACTTCTTTATATCCAGTTTTTGCCATAAATAATTATTAAAAGCCATTGTATTATTTTGTCAAAATTGAAAATATTCAATTCCACAAAAACAAAATATTTATTTGTATTCCATAAACATACTTTAGCTTTCAAGCCAAGTATTTTAATATTTATAATTAATTTTATATTTATAATTAATTTAATTAATATTTTTATTTAATTTTATTTAGAAATCATTGCAGAATCACATGACAATATTAAACAAAAATAGGAGTTGAAGATAACTGTTGAAAAAATTAAAGAAAAACCAGTTTTGACGAGAAGTTGTACATAGCAGCCGAAAGTCCTCATGCAAAAAAGTTGAGTGAAAAAAAAACGTACAATCTCCGTGTTATAAGCAACGGAAAACTGAACATCGCAATGAGGTGTTTGTGGTTATACAGAGATTAAAATAACAATCCTAGTAAGCAAGAATAAGATAGCTTATATTCAAGTCATGTGAATGTGCAATAGAGATCTCAAATCTTCTCAAAAAAATAAACACACTACAGCTACATGCAAAGCATCAATGTACCAGAACTAGGTCATCCTGGGGGTCACGGGGTCGCTTCTTCCCGCTCAAAACCTCGACCATTTGCGGCTAATTAGTATGCAGAGCACATGATGGCGATTGGCCAATGATATGGCAGCATGGCAGGGATGGCGGCACATGACAACAGCAAGCAGCAATGCATGATGGGTAATGAAAATAAAAAGAAGCACCATCGGTATAAGAATATTCCAACATGCATTTTGTTTGACATCGTTAAAAACAATAGTTAAACAGTTTCCCCCAAGAAATTTTACATGCCCTTTGAAAAAAAAAACTAAAAACTAAGAAACCCAACCCAGTCATGTCCAATCTGAACCAAGTTTTTTTTTTTTGTGATAACCAAAGAAAAGGGATAGTAGGTTTTGTCAAGAGTATTTTTCCCCCTTCAAACAGAAACAATTTCTTTTTTTTTTGTAAGGAATTTCGTGCCAAGAATATGAGAATTTTTGTAAAATTCAGTTAGAAAGAATAAAGATTTCAGGCTCAACTTAAAAGTTTAGAAAAAATAAAAAGTAAATAGTATACAAAAGAGCACAACAAAGCTAGACATTGGCTTTGAAAAGTGACGTAAATTTGTCTGTAATCAATATGAGCCCATTATTATTGTTCAACATTTTTGAAAACCTAATTTATAATTAGACAAATTATATTACACATACTTAAGGTTTAATTAAATTGGTAGTTAAGGCCGAACCAATATCATGTTTCATTTAAACTTTTGGTCAACTATTTGCATAAATTTAAAGTTTATTTTTGTGCAAGTCTGCAATGCAACACATCTGTTCTAAGCGCCACATAATAATAAAGCCCAATTTATATTTGTCATTGTTGTAAAAATCAAAAAAAAATAATTTGAAACATGAGTTTGACTGGGCCATATTATTTTCTATACATACGGTGGCCGATCTGCTAGTGGAACCTTCGTCCAAGTCCCGCTTCGCGATATTTGTTGAGTAAGTCTCAAGAACTGTGATTAGTCGACGAGGAGTGTTATCGTCAAATTGAACGAGCAAAAGTCTTTGCATCTTTTTTCAACATATTAGTTCTTTAATATGTCATGAGTGAGCGAATTCAATACTGTCGTATATGTAAAGTCTGTCGACTGTGTGTATAAAGTACATCAAGGGAAAAAGGGCAGGATGCATTCAGATCCCATGGCTAAAAAAACCTGATAATTAAGGTATTGGGTTGCCTCCCTTGTGTCCCATTCACCATAAATAGCAGAGAACTAGAAAAAATAGGACTGGAAGCTAAAAGCTGTTAAATTGCTAGAATTTCTAAAATAAGCAGACTAAATATAAACACATACCCTCAAAGAACAAAGACGACAATGAGGGTGAACAATACTACCCTATTCATCTCACATTATTAAACATTGTAGTTATCACAGTGCAGGCCAAAGTGGTATAAAGATACATTTAGCATACAAACAGTACAAGTTGATACAATTGTCTTCAAAACTATTAGTAGTGATACAAACAGATACAAAAGTGATACAAAGTTGATTTTCCTGTTGTTTGGTACCTATTAATAAAACAAAAGCCTTACACCCAGAATATTTAATTTTTACTCAATGATGAGAAATAAACACAAAGGCTGACAGATTATTAATAATAAAGAGTGCTATTTAAAATTATATTTCTAACATATAGAATACAAAAAGCCAATCTTGCATCAATCCATAAAGAAGTTACAAAGAAAGGGAAGCTTTTATAATATAAACACTTTGGTGATAATGCACCACTTTTCTTTGCACCTTTCAATAATAATTTGTATCAGCACCACCTTTTATTGAAACCTTTCAGTTGAAGCAAAAAAGTTATCTCCCTTACTCCAGCTGCAGCTCAAAGTTACCTCCCCTTATGCCTATTTTCCCAGTCTCCAGTTTTAAAACCAGCACATTTTCTGCTCAAACACATTCCTTTCCCTCTAAGCCCATACACACAGCCATCACTTATCATCACCACCATCAAAACCTTTCACAAGAAGCAAACAGGCTTAGCATAGATATCCAGGATAGAAGGGGGAAAAAAAGACAAAAAAAAAAGAAAAAAGGGAAATGTGAGAAAAAAAAAATGCACCGAAAGAAAAACATTTAGAGAAGAAATATAAAATCGATAAGGAATAGATTTTAACAGTGAATAATTTTGTTACCAAGATACTAAGACAAATAAAGAGGGTGAAAACTTCTTATCAGCAAAACATTTTGTTTAAATTTGACTTTCAGAATATGGTTTGACCTTGGAAATTATAGGCAATAAGCTAAAAAAAAAAAAAAATGGGTATGGTTTTCTTCACAGCAGAAAGGCAAATGTGACAAATATAAAAAAAATGTTTAAGTTAAATTCATCCTAGTTTGTTAGCCAAATAAATATAAGATGACATAATTTGATATTAATTCCATAGCTGAGTGTCAATACAAGATCAAAAAGTAATTAACGGGGTTATCATAGAATAGTACAGATACAAAAAAAGCAGTCAGTCGAATTGAAAAACTTTAAATAGAGAAAACCACAAGACATGAAAAAAAAAGGTCAATAAAAAGGAACGAAAAGTAAGTAAACCAACACATCAGACACAAGATTTAAAGCCAGTAAAATGGAATGAAAATATAATTTTTTTTTTTTTTTAAATTAGTCAATTTCATAAGAAATTAATTTTAAAAACTACACAGAACGAAAAGTCAGACACAAACTAAATAGCTGGATAAATCAACTGACAGGCACAAAATGAAAAGCCACTTAAAATTTAGATGAATCCAGACACAAAATTCATAAAAAATAGTATAAAAACAGACACAAAATAAACGGCTAGAATAAAGTAAATAAAAAGGAGAGAGAATTGTTAAGAGGTTTATAAGAAGATGGGGTGTTACTGATAGGATAAGCATTTGTGATGACCCTACCATTGCCTGTGTCTGTACAGAGGTTAGGGTAGCTCTTTGTTGAGCAGCTTTTATCTGGGCTTGAAGGTGGTTGGGTGGGTGAAAATATCTACAAGAATCCCTCGAACATTTCCCCTTGATGTAATCCATACACACCGTAACATGGTTGTCCGTACTGTCTACAATTACATTTTCGGGTGGGTGAGCGAAACGGCACTCAAAAGGTTGTCGCGTACAAGTACCTCTTTGAAACTCTCGACATACCTAGATGGGAAAAGAGAGAAAGAGAAGCAAAGCTGTGGTTAGTTTGCGACGGACGCACAGGCACACCTAACACATGCTCTATTGGGTTTGCGTCAAATAACCCATACCCATCCCTTGAAACATAACCCTATCCTCATGGACAAACTCGGGCTTTTTTTTTTTTCATTCACTGTTGGGGCCACTTTTCTGTTGTCCCAGGAAACTGTGACTTCCCCAAAGCATACATGGGCATGTTTATCTATCGTCAAGACTCTTCGTTTTATCCTTATTGCCTGTAAGTCTTCCATAGTGTTAGCCAGAAATCAAGAACAGGGTATCTCATAATCCCATATTTTAAGAAACAGGGTGTCTCATTTTACATTTCCTGTTTTAAATTTTTTGAAACATGGTGTGTCACATGGCTTCTTGGTGGAGTCTCAAAGACATCGAGGCACCCACTTTGGCTAACACTATGAAGTCTTTCGTAACACAAAAGGCAAGACAGAGCTCCTTAACTCCGAGAGCACCAGGGTATCAGAAAGTTCCCGGCCAACCACCCGCCCCACCGATAACAAAAGACTGGCAAAGCAGAAAGGTTAAAATAAATAGTCTTAATGATAGATAACATTAATGATTCCCGATTAACCCATCTATGCTTTGGAGAAGTTACAGTTTTCTAAGGCAAAAGAAAAATGGTCCCAAGAGTAACTGAAAAAAGAATTCAGGTCATAGTTTGTCTGTGAGGATAGGACTACGTTTCAAGGCTTGGTAATGCATTATTGGACACCATTCCCCAATAGAGTTAACCTAACACATACAATAGACAAGTTTGGGAACACATTCAATGCTTGAGCAATCATAATGTTTTTGGGCAAATTGTTTACTTGAATTCTGCACAGATTGTTTGTTTCTGTGCTTGTCATTTTATGCTACACTTAAAGTTATTTCCCTCATGGGATATTTCCAGCCCATTAGGTGCAGGAAACTACCCTTAAAAGGTACCAGCAACAAACAATGACAAGACACATGGCAAAGTCAAAATGCATAATCCATGTAAACTTGGAATTTTTGCTTCAACCATCATCAGATAGAAAAATAGATACAAGAGCATTCAAAAGTAAAATTTTGCCCAAAAACATACCACAGCACAAGCATTAGATGCTGGCCTGTTCAGCAAATAAAATTGTTTTTGCAAATAAAAGAATCATTGAATGTTTTCAGCAGTTTTGTTTGTCACAGAAAGCCCTAGGATATTCATCAGCAGGAAATTACAGTAGCTGGAAACAAAAAATATGCAGAAACTTTAAAGCAAAAGAAGTCAAAACCGATTGCTTTCTAGAACTACAACATTGTGATAAATAAAGCCGGCCAAGCTAGTCTCTCCGAAAAGCTGTAATTTAAAGCTAAGTAAAATTTGACCAGAGGGCTGTTTCACAAAGCCTTAGCAGTATAACGCACACTCAGTTGTCGTGGAGACACAATGACTTTAGCACTAGGCGTCATAGTAGCTGTGTGTGCGCGATGATGCGGAGATTTGTGAAAAAGCCCCCTGGACATTTAAAACCCATGGGGATAAGGAAAGTTGTAAAAGCTATACACAAAAAAGCACAAGTTGTAATTTCAAACTTAATCCCACACAACTGATGCATTATGGGTCATATAGTCTTGGTCAAGTTTGAATACATTATTATATTTTATAAATAAAGCAGAAAATGTGCATGCCTTCACAAGGGATCAAACTTTGGACTGTTTACACTAGGAATCAAACTTGGGACTGAGTCCGAGTTCACATAGAAATCCATCAAGTTTTTATGCCACAATTTGATCAATAAATACAGTTCGATACCCCTCAATTCCATCCTTGGGTTGTCATAGTGATTAAGGCCAACTTTAGACAGCTTTGTTCCAGACCCCTTAAAGCTAATACGGCGGTCTTGAATTATAACGATACAAAAACACAATGACATTCCCTTATTAAATGATGTGTCCCTTTACGGCAAGTTGAGGTAAACGGTCTATACCTTAACATAGAAAGTTGTCCGTTTAATACAAAAAAAAACAGTTGCAAAATTCTTCCAAAATATAAAATTCTTAGCTATAGAAAACCGTTTCAGAACACTTGGTAAACTTTTATTTCATAACTTGCAATATCGTATAATTTACCCCCCTTTGCCATCATTTTGGCAAGGGAAATAACTCTGAAGTTGTAACATCATAACTGGAAAATCACGTAATTAAAAGCCATGACAGAGAAATTTATAATCAGTCAACACAAATCTAAAGGACAATTTATATTAACTAAAGCAAATAAAGGACACAGATTCCGCATTTCCAAAGTGTTAAATTAATCAGGCATTTACAATGACAAAGTTCACTATACAATTTCTGGTAGCCCCTTTCAAGGCAAGGACACACAAGGCGTTTATCTTTGCTGGTCGAAACAAACTTTATCTGCTGGCAATTCGGAGCAAAATTTGTTTGTGAAAATCGCAGTATAAATTAGGGACACAAGAGGCAATTCCCCACCCCCCTCTTGCAAAATCTGTCCTCACTGTTTGGGGCACAAGCAGCCAACTTTGCCTTGTGTGGCCCTACCTTTAAACATTGTCTGTACTCACCTCTAATCTATCCGGGCGTGTAATCTTCTGTTGTCCGGCATGAATCGACGACGCAGGAACCAAGCTCTGCATCTGCTGCGACACCTGGGCGGAGTCTGTTGCCGAGGGGAAGCTCATCGTTGGAACGCCTGCCATACATGTGTATGGATTAAATCCTACTGATGTCGGAGCTGCCCCCAAATATGGATGTGTCTGACAGAAAAATGAACAACAAAACATTTTAACAAAAAATAGCAGAATAATTGATTATCAAAAATTCAATCCATCATATGCATTTAAAAAAAATCTTCTTTCTATTCCGTGCAAGAAAAGCAAACCTTAAAAATTCAACCAGGAAAAGGTGACTAAGCAAATTCACAAAACTGAAATAAATATTATCTCAGACTAGTCTTGCTACAGTTTAAAGTTGGACAAACACAAACATATAATATACATAAAGATATAATATATATATATATATATATAAGATAGATGCAACTGTAAATGCTGATTTACAAAAAAGCAGCAAGCAAACAAAAAAAAAACTGTGATGTCATCAACATGATTTACATCTTAAAGCACAAAAGCTGATAAATATGTGGAGTTGTTAAAAAGTTTCTAAAATTTAATTTCAGACGAAATAAATGGCATCATTTTCTAATATACATTCATATTTTACATCACAAAAGAAATAAGGTAAATGGGAAAGAATTTTAACATATGGCACAATTAAATGTTACAGGAATTTCCACATTACTATTTACATTTTTTTTTTGGTGCAAAATCTCGTTATTTAGCAGTAAATGGGATGGATTATAAATTCCTTCTTGGAAATGTCAAATTATTTTCTAACAGATTTGGATTGAGATTTTCTCTCATTTGTAAATATAGGTCACAATTAAGCCTTGATCGTTAATATGCAGAATCAAGGGCACATAATCAAGATAGCATGAAGCGATGACGGGGAAATCTCACCGGCATCATGGTAGATCCGTTGTAGTAGAGTTGGGCAAGTGACGCGCTGGCCTGCGGGTAATGTGTTTGGCGGGCAGCAGAAATGTATTGATCACTGCCGTAACCATCTTCTATCTATAAAGTTCAAAGGGCAAAGGTCAAGGTTCGTTTCCTTTGATAACACAGTTGAAACTTGAGACTGGTCCAAATTATTAATGTCAGTAACAGATCAATGCGTTCATTAATTATTAATCTACATGTATCTGAATTAACAAACATCTATGAATCTACATCACATTATATAGAAAAGCAGTCTAAAACAGAAAGCTAGCAAGTCATGAGCTGATAGCGTGTGGCTGATAGCCAATAGTCAAAATGTATCCAAAACCAAAATGTAAAATTCTTTTAAAAGCATATTATAAAACTGAAAGACAGGTCTGTAGTACATGTACATTGTAGCATATGGTAATTTAATTTATAATAAAATAATACATGTAGCCAGGGGTTGAAATTTTTAAAATATGTTACCGGACATTTATAAAAGATTGTCCTACAGCCCATTTAACACAATGTTAAATTTGAGAAATTTAACATGACAATCTCAATTTTAATGTCCTGCAAATACATGTAAATTTCGACCCCTGCATGTAGCAGTTCATAAATATAGATATGTTGGGTTTCTTTTCATGTTTTTGTACATTTGTAAAGCAAAGCATTAAGCCAAATCTCCTGAAATATAAACTCTATTGAAAAATTGAATCCAGAGAATAAGGATTTCAGGATAAGGATCACTTATATTAATAAGGATAAATGTTAGCTTTTATATAATTTTGACATCATTCTCAAGCATACATGTACATGTACATGTACATGTATATGTTTGAGATCGATGTCAGAGTTGATATTGAAATGCCACACCCATAATAAAACGAAAGTTGTAATCCATATAGTCTTGGGTTATGCATAATTTTTGTGTCATGCCCAAAAATAAGTACTGATTTTATTTGGCATACATGTCTTAGATGACTATCTTTTCAGAATATTATTATCTGTAAAAAAAACCCCAGTTGCTGGTGCTGGCAGTCATAGTAGTCTATTAATCATGATCATTATCTTTGCTTTTTTTTTTACCCAGATGTTCAAATCTAAGCTTGGGTGACTTGCAGACTATTTTCTCCTGGTTGGGGGACATTTCTCAAAATTAATTTGCTGGCTTGAAATAAGATGGAACCTACATGTACATACCTTTATAGAGGTAAAGTCTTGGAATATATTTGCGCAGAACTTTAAGAAAGAAAGTCTAATATTTGATTTGAAAAGAACATTTAGAAAGAAAGTGAATCTAAGATTCTTAAAGAACGTTTAGATTATTGCTTGGTGTTTAATGTGGTGTTCAGGGGTACAAAAAAGGTTTAGATCATTGCTTGGTGTTTAACATCATGTTCAGAGGTACAATGAACGTTCAGAGGTACAATGAACGTTTAGATTATTACTTGGTTTTATTCCGTGCTCAAAGTTACAAAGAACATTTAGAATTAAGACAATATAGGAGATTAGGAGCGTTCTGGGGAACACATAATGTGTCTGATGCACCATAGCTCTGAGAGTACCAAGGCATCAGGAAGCTCTTGCCAGAGGGACAGACATTGTGCCAATATGTTTTTGGTTTGTTTGTTTGGTTGATTGGGGTTTAACGATGTGC
>JAVFBY010380380.1:0-16093 GCA_034781015.1 Tonicella lineata
ATGTATGGGATAGGCACTTAATTTTTTCTTAAGTTTTTCGTAAATATTTTTTTTTTTACGTAACTTCAGAAGATTCTTGCAAGTGTGCCCAGACTTACAAAGTTTCTTTCAAGTGTGCCCTGCTCCTGAGAAATTCTATGTCTAGAAATTTTAAAAATAATGTATTGGTCTTATAAAGATTTAGGAGTGACATTTTTGATCTACGTGTACAAATTTATGCTTCCTAGAAAGTTCAATATATTTATTTTTCACTGTTGCAATTCTATGTCACATAGATGTCACAGTACTGTAGCAAAAATATTGATTGTGTAGTGTTTAACGCCATGTCCATGATGACGTTTACTTCACATAATGATGTTGTGCCAGTCAAATGGGTGTAAAAAATCTTCCTGGCATAACTGGCAACATCAAGACAGGACGAAAAGAATAAGACATGACAATAAAGCGGTATCTTGATGCCCCTCTTGTAGCTCTGCGAGCACCACAACATCAGAAATGATGTCATGTTAAATGATGCCACAGTACCAAAAGAAAATGAAATCCAGGTTCTATTTTTTATGCTTTTGCCAGGGCTTGCAACTTTCCAAAATTCATTCAAAATAACATTACCTTCAGCTGAAACTCCATCCAGCAGAGGCTTCTTCTTCTTAATAGCGTGGCTTTTCCTCATGACAACAGTAGGGAAATCCACTTCAATAAAACTGAGGGGAGCCTGATCCTGATACTTCAGTCTCCAGTATGTCGTGTCAAAACCAGCTCCCAGATTCACTATCTGACATTGGCATTTTGTGAGCTGAAAATTCAATTAAATTAAATAAATATTAAATGGCGACATATTGAAAAAAATCCGGATCAGCAAAGCGTCGGCAATTGGTATTTATTATATAAGCGAGTTCGATTTTTGTCCGGATTCAGATTTCTCTGTCAGGGATTTTTCCAGCGTTGGCAACTATTTTTACAATTGTCTACAAAGATGATTTCATCAAATGATTTTTTTTCCACACACAAAAAAAACAGATCGTATATATTATATCGCAAAAGGTACTGAATTGTATGGTTTAACTGTCAACATATTAAAATTGGATCAAGCTGACGCACATAATTTAGGGGCTGCAAACAACTGAATGATATGTGCAATAACGTAAGATTTGTATCATAATTGTAGCGCTGAAGCGTACCCAAAAAACTAGGGGTAGGGGAGGCTGCTGCATTGCATCCTATACGCTACATTACTGACTAGATAGGGATTAAGCTGAGTTTTAGACGCTTTTTGTCATTTCTTTTTGACATTCAAATATCAATTTACACTGGTTTTCACTTTGAACCTTACCTTTCTATATCTGATAGCCTTGACGAATCCCTGAAACCCTTAGCAAATGGATTGCTGTCAATCTTCAACTTTGTTATCTGAAAAAATAATTATAAACAACTATTAATTAAGTTAAGTATTCCCATGTCCCATGTTTCAAAGTGAATGAAGCCAAATTTAATTTTTAAATGGCACATAAAAAAAGCAAAGGTCGATATATAACCTGATAAATCGTACATATCGACATCGTCTGCATGTTTTAACAATCTCGCTATATTTTCTTTTGAGTCCAAATAAGTTAGTTTGGGTCTTTTTAGAGTCATTAAGGCTGAAAGGTGAACATTTAACTGGCTTTCAATGTTGGTTCAAAAGCCTTTCGGTGCTTCACAAATATTGTTTGGTCATTATTTCACTGTAATTGTTTTCATTCTTATAGTCAGTTTTTTTCACCAATGAAATAATTCTTATGTTTTATCATTAACAATATTGAAATGTACTTACTAATTGATTTTGATACGCAGTAACGGCTATGAACTTGCATTCCGGAAATACAAATGTTCTGTAGATTTCCGCTTTTAGATCGTCTGCGTATTGAGGTACCTGTCCACCATCTTTCGTTCTGATGATGTGGACCCTAGGCTGGTATTTATGCATGGAATTTAATACTATCTGTAAAATAGAAATGCAAAAAAAATATTTAATATGTTAAAACGTTATTTCAATTTCAACAAAGTATAATTCTTTCTTTAAAGGATAATGCAATAATATTGTTGATTGCAGGTGAATTGGTTTAAGTGTGTCTGTCAATATATATCAATAAAAAGAACACCCATACATTTCTTTTTGTTTGTCTTTCTTGGGGATCAACTCCACTTAGCTTCGTAGTAATTGAACTGGTTTACATTTGAAATTATACAAGGAAATATATTTAATTTAAACCATGCAGTGTCAAACGGAACAAAAAAAAAACGATGATGACAAATGTATACTTACGTGTCCGGACGCTTCCAGCGTATTATTCGTCAATTTTACTTTCTCAAACGATATGGACTGTTTAAGAAGCTGGTCCCCGGCCATCGGGGCGTCGGGGTGAGGGTAAAGTCTTGCAGGGAGAGGAGGGTCGGCTTTTCCTGCCACAAGCCAGGAAGAGCGGTGGTAGGCGTAACGATACCTCTTGTTGTCCACACCAACAATATCCATTAATACGAGATAGTTATGTTCTGGATTCAGACCGGTAAATGAGACTCGAACGGTCGGAAACATTCGCCTACAAAATAGAAAACAAACACAGTTTTGAATAATTTTGCATTCATATTATGCTTAATATATTTTTTAAAGTTTTTTTTTTTTTATAGGTTAACATATGCATATAGTAACGCGTTAAACATAACATACATGTCAGCACTAAATTTGTCAAAAGCAAATAGTCAATATTGACTGAGAAAAATGGCGACTATAATTTATTTATTTGTTTGTTAATTTCAACAACAAGAGAAACGTTTATTGTAATTTTTTTTAAATAAAAGTATAATAATCCGATTTGAGCAAGTTGAATTATGAAGTCTTGTGTTTTGGTAGTTTTTATTAACGGGATTTTCACTTAGTCTTGAGACATATGTTATGGTATGGGGTTTTGTTTTGTTTGGTATTTTTGGTACGTCGAGACAACACATAAACCGTGTAGTAGCAGTACAGACTGAGTGAATGGTGTCACAACAAACACACGGCATGACATAGCTTAGTTTCGCATCTTTAACAAATGTTTCTATTTCGCTTTCAAGTTGATAATAGAGCCAATGGAGTCAATTGGTTATAAAGTGGTATCTTCCTATACTTGTCAATAGCTAGGGGTTATTTGCTAAAACTATTGTCAGCGAGGGAGATCCATTGTCCAAAATCTTGTTCTCTGGGGCGATATCTCCAATAAGATTTGTTGCGATCATTGCTGGACAGTGTGTCTTATTTGATCTTTTAAGCTATCAACCACGCCTCTTGGTGGGGTTCAATGGCCGCACCCCTGACCCCGGGGAGGGAAGGGGGACAGGTGTTAAGAAACACTTTAACACAACCGTATCAGCCCCTTCGATCAATGGCGTAAACACGATATCCCCTTCACAATCCCCTGTGGCGCTTCCGAACATCATCTATACGTTAAACCCTACCAATATCATTTTTCATTCATTCTCTTTAACTGCTCGTTTAACCTGCATTAGAGGCTCTGTCACTTTGTGTCTATTGGGAAGTGAGCTTGTAAATAGTTTGTTCAACTGCCGGTCGATTTTCCACCGCATAAAGACGGCCTGCTGAGAGCAGACGACACGTTGTCCACGCCAACACTCAGCGAAAACTGGTGTTGATTTTTGCCGCCGCGAAACAAAAGGACGTCCAACCGACTGAGCGCCATAAAGATCAACGCACAAAGGCAATACCTGAGTGGTTTTCTAAGAGATCCGCGCTGAACCAAGGGGCTGGGCTCTTCACTGGACTGCCCGGGGCTTTTAATAACTCTTTAAGAGTCTCGTTACACTTCCACCCGTGCTAGTTGGCTAAGAATACGGGGGTAATTTTCTCCCCTGCTCGATTCGATGTGACAGCGACTGAGATCTTATCTACCGATTTGGCGGCTGCCATTTGTGAAACAGTTGAAAAGACACTTTTTTAATCTCCCTTAAACGGCTAAGTTGGAAAATTACAGGGGGAAATTAAACAACATGGTAGATTTCCAATGACATGTGATAGTTAAGGCAATTACATCGTTATTCTTCCAGCTTGATATTGGTTTATATGTTACAATGATCAGAGGGTTTATTGTTGCACCGTTTACAGGAGAAAATGGGGTCCAGACTTGTCGAAAACCGAGTACAATTAAACCCTTTGTGAACCACGAAAACTAGTATTTTTCGCACTTTCGGTCTGAATGCAGAATTTAAGACTTGACAAAATACATAAACTATACCAAAAGACAAGATAGGGATCTACATTTAAACTTTGACATAGCTCATTTATACAATATAAAAAGTGTATTCTTTTTTAACTGGATTGACCTTCTGCGAATGACATCCATCTCAGCTGTGGAAATTAGCTCTTTTGAAAGCATGATCTAAATGATTAAATATAGTAACTATCTCGTGAATCGTCTTGTAAGAAGGATTTTTCTTGTATTTGTTAAAATAATACAATACTTTATTCTGTTGCTGCAAACAACTATTTATTAAACGGTTAGCAAGTCTACTGGTTTGCAGTATAGGTTTAGTTTTTTGTTTTAAATAATAGGCCAACAATATTATACACACACGCTTTAATCAGCCATTACTATAGTCCATATAAGTGTCATTCTGAGGGCAGATAAATTACTCGACATTTTTAATAATTATTTTGTAAAACTCGGGAGTATATAGAAAACGCCCAGACAAAGCGTTGCTATGCTAAACATCACATACCATAGTAAGTATTAATGTACGATCCATTTTTATCTTTATATGCTTTCTCTGTATTATAATAAAACATGTACAATATTTATTCTTGACTATTTTTTATTATTTGTATATCCATCCTATGCCAATTTAAATTAAGTGTGTATATCAGACCTGCTATATATAGGGTTCGATCCTCGGTAGAGGCATGAACAAATTTTCTGTTTCAGCATTTATGAAATATATTAAGAAAATCGTTACATCATTGAATTGACTTTACGTGACTTGACGTGAGCAAAGTTCTGCTCCTGGACATAACAAAAATACATGACAGTGATGTAATTTAATTAAATTTGTTAACCCAGTTTACAGGCTACCTTATTTATGGGGGTATGGGAGTAATAAATGAAATCTAAATGTCAATCTGTTGGCGGATATACAATATTTTGTTACTATAGACATTGGTCATATACGGGGATAAACAGAAAGTAACAACATAGTTTTAAGTATAGAACGGGTTTCCCATATAACAATCGAGCACCATTCTGAAATTCGTATTAAATGTCTACTCACCGGGGCAAGCTATATTTAAACAAAAAAGCTGCGCCCGTTATACAATAATACTAGGTATACAATATCGAGAAGGATTTAAATAGGGGAGATGTTCAATTGAGTTCGGAACTATAATAATCTTAAGGGAATAACATTATATATTGTATGTTAATTGCGGACACTGCAATCCAGGCCAGAACAAAATCTAATCCCGGGCGAGAAACCCTACGTCGCGAGTTCGATTCTCGTCCGGGTTCAGATTTTTCTAGCCGGGGTTTTTCCACAATGTCCGCAATTATTATTGGAATTCTTAATAATTGTGTTCATTTTCAAAAACAAATTAATCTATTTAGTAAACAACGTTTATTTCCCTTACGGTTAAGCTTTTCTTTCATGCGTTTTTAATTTTATTGATGATATTATTAATATTTTTTTTTCTGTTTGATAAAGCCATATTTTGCATCCTTGTCATAAGAATCTATACACAGACATACAACGAAACGAAAGGGAGTTAATATGTCAAATTCCATTCTATCAGTATAGTTTTCACACCGAACAGTGCATGATGTCTCAGTTCTAACAGTATACACAGTGTGCTGAATAAAATGAAACCGTTATGTCCACATTTCTCACGACATTGGAATCAAAATAGCTTGAGAATTATCCGGCAGATGGCAGCACTATAGACAAGGGGCGATAACAGTACTATATTAAATGCGCGTGACCGAGCTAATACTAGATCATATCAGAGCTTTATCAAGACTCGATCAGACCCCTTTTGTCCGTTGAACGGATAGAATGAAACAATCTATACGCTTCCTATCAACGTTGATGTGATGGTTTGACTTCAGCGCTGTGCTTCATGGGATGTGGGGGGCTCTGTGTTCGACAGTGTACAATACAAGCGTCGAACTTGGCATGCTAGTTTTTTGTTTTGTTACGCTTTTTTTGCATCGCATATCGCTATGTCGATAAAAAAAATCGTTTGGCAAATATTCAAATATTTTCCTAACTTACACAGCTTAAATTGCTAAACTAAATATTCATATTTTTTCTATTCTCGTTGTATTATGACTTGTCCAAAATATTGATTGAAAGGCACATTGAAGATTGGACAGAATTTCAACCCTATATAACCGTTACACTAAATGATGTGCCTCTAGCCACATACAAAAACAAAGGTACATGCTCTGTACTAAAAGTTTTTTCTTTTGTTTTCTTTCTTTGCTCATTTATTGTTGTGTGATAACTTCATAATTTCATCGGCAGCATATATAAGCTTATATTCTACAGTATTAAATAACGTGACGATTTATCTGATTATCAATAATATCGCGCAAGGTCTTTCTATTTTTAATTGTATTTCAATGGACCAAATTTTCTAAATTAATCTTGCCAAGCAGTCTGCAAATCGGAGCCGTTCATGTCAAAATCATTTTCAGCTGTATACTATTGATGGTCAGATTCCATTTTTAGGAAAAAATCGGGCAAGTTTATTACATTATTTATCCCATGATGAAACTGATGATTCATCTAGGCCCTGGGTAGAATATTGAGTGACTTTAATTTACAAGTTTTTATATCACACCTAGTTTAAAAACATATATTCAGTCTACATATATATAGTTGGTTTTGAGCAAGGGCTGGTTTGTTCAAACGATAACCTATATAGGGTTAAATTTGTACCGTACCAGTTAGGTTAACCCAGCTTTGAACAGCCGGGCCCTGGGACCACTTTCACGAAATATCGTAAGACAAAAAACATCTTAGTTGCTGTGACGCCACAATACTTTCATTGCTGGATGTCATACCAACTAAGATATAGTACGATATTTTTTGGTGTACGACATTTCGTGAAAGTGGCCCTAGGGCTGTTCAATGTCGCTGCAAAAAAATGCGTTCGGATTTTGTTGAATTCTTATAGGCGAGTTTATCATCGAAAATCATGCAAAGTAGTTTTTAATCTTTAAAAGAGCAATAAGAACTCACCTTCCAGACTTTGTAATTATCATTTCGGTTCCTAGTTGGTTGAACTTGTCCCATAATTCTTTAGTTTCTAATTTGCATTTGACCCCGGCAAGTTCCTCGTGACCAGATCCGGCAGATGGCGCTGGTGATGACGTAACTCGTTTACGTAATTTCACGAGGCCTTTCGGGGATTCTGTGATTTTATCTTCTGCAACAATCTTCTTGCTCTCCGTTTCAGGGCAATCGTCATCAAATTCAACATCGATATGAGCATCTGAGTGAAGAAGAATCAAGACAGTGAGACACTTCATAGAATAACAATGAAGACGTAATTATAACGAAATTACACGCTAAACTTCGCGATTTAAAAGCAGTTTGTCAAAGTAAAGTACCGTAATGTTGCACGACTTCGATGAGAGATGGGGGACAGTTCAGAGTGTATGGAGATTTAATAGAGATTTAATATACTAATAAGTTTACCATTTTTAACATTGTGTTCGAACATGCATTGCCTTAAACAAAAATGACAATCGACTGTGCAAAGTAAGCTAGTATATTAAATGTTTGAATATTTGCCCAAATCTAAATAATAAACGACTTGTATTTATAAACTCGATGATTCCCAACAACATATAATTGTGATTCATCGACACAATAATCCCAGTTAATCATTTTTAAGTATTTTTACTTTCTTTTTTTATCGTCAGTTGATTATAATTACACAAATTTATATATTTTCATTCCGGATAAAGGGCTTAAAATAAATGTCATATATATTAAAGTATATATATGCCACAAAAGAAAATATGTCTGTCAAGTCGTTTTAGGAGATAGCTTCCTTTTTGTGGATAGTTTCATTTTCATTATGATTAACATTGTGCTGGTATTCAATTGGTGCGTATCGTCTACACCAGGCAACACCATGTGAAATATGAATAAAGGCTAATTTTGGTGACCGAAAATATAATGCATATGTTTTTATTTACAATTGTTGTATGAACTATTGAACTAGAATATAAATTATGTCTTTTAGAAGCTGATGTGACATATAAATCAAGACTTTATGGATAAGTTCTGCTTTTTATTGTTCAATCGACTTTGGGGTATAGAAGCATTTAAAAGGTGTGTTTAAAAAGGATTATCTGTAACGCTTTTCCTGTTGCATGATGGCCGAAATGCTATCAAAATTAATTTAAAATCAAATTCTATAATACTCTCTCTTTTTATTACATCCGATTATTTTTCATTTTAACTTTAGCCAGGAAATCAAATTTATCATGTAGATGTAGGCCTATATATAATCTATAGTTATGCTAACTGTATATGGTTTATTAAAATTTAGGGAAAGAAAATGTTGCATGCTTTCAACGGGCATCGAACCCAAGAACTTAGGCCAACAGGGTTAACGTTCTAGTGGCTGAGCTATGCTTAAAAAGGCCGACGATTGAGTGACCTGAATTTTCACCCCAAGAAAATGCTACCAATCATTATCTACAAAAAGCACTAGCACAGAGTCGCTGAAGTAGCATCTTTTCTAGCTTTTCTCAATAGCAAATGTTTACTCTTTTGATACTGTATTATAGGTAATTAAGCATGGTCAGTTCTTTATCTGGCCAATAACTACCTATAAGTAGTAGTTGTTGTCTTCTTGGTATGCAACCTATGGAGTAACTCAGCCACGGCAACTCGAGGTTATGAATTTATAGCGCATTTTAAACTTGTCTATGAGAGTCAATCTAGAACATGATTATTTATCGGTTTTTAATTAATCGGCTTCACTGTGCCACTGTGGGTTACTTTGGAAATATATTTATATAAATTCCTTCATAATATGTGGGCTTGTGTGACTAGTCTTTTTACACAAAAATCGTCAATTAGCTATGACACTTTTACGTTAGCTCATATCACTTTTATGCTACCTTTCATGTTATCCGCCATCACATTTACAGCCATATACATTTTAACAACGAGAAAAACAAAAAATATGAAACAGAGCTTATCATATACATTGTAGTATGTTTTATAATTCTATAATTTTGAAAAAATGGCGTATGTACATTTCTAACTTTTATATATATTAACTTTTCATATAAATATGGATTTACTGAATACATGTATAAATAAAGTCATAGTTCCATTACAAAATATTATGATATACCCACTTTACTGCACAACATACTACTGAAATGTGTGTGTATAAATATATAGTTAATCCCATGCAGGGGGAGACTTTTTTCTCTATACATTTGTAAAAATCTAAATATATGCACATTTATGAAGGGTATATTTAACATCCAGAAAACCTCCAATTAGGATATCGTTATATACATTAAATTAAAATAACTTCTTGGTATTTGAACATGCTTCAGATATTAATTTAGTCTAGCAACGACGTTGATAATATTATTATCTTTAATTGTTTCAAGCATGCAGTTAACAATCCTTGGTCGTTATTTATGTCTGCCACAAATAAAGACTGGATCAAATTTTTAAAACAATTTTATCCCAGTCATGTGTTAAGTTTATTCAAATTCATAGTTTTTGGTATATATTTTATAAATAAAGAGAAAGAAAAGTGTACATGCCTCCAGTCCTCCACCGGGGACCGAACCAGAGGCCTATAGCTAACAGTGCTAACACTCTATAGTCTTTGGTATGTATAGATCATTGATCATTCGCGTTTTCGTTTCCTAAGAGTAAAATGTTTAACTATTTACTGATATTATATATATATATTTAAATTGATAAGAATGATTGAAGGATTTGTTTAATTTATTTAAAGTTTATGTAAAACAATTTGTATGCGACAGATCTAAATAATGTTAAAAAGAAAAATGTATATCATAATAAAAATATAAATAAACTGCTATGTATTGATGATTACTGGCAGCTTTTTGAAAATTTCTTTCAGGTATAAAATAACGTTCAATTCGTTTTCTCTTACATTTTAGTTCTACTGCAGTCAGTCAGTTCTTTTTAGATTACACTTAATATACTCTTATTATACTTTAGTTTTACTTTACGTCCATGCGATAAACAAATTTAAAAGTCATTTCTATCCAACATATCAAGAACGTATTTATATATTTAATTTCTATAAACATAGTCAGTTTGATTTATTACTTTAAATTACTTGCTTTAGTATAAGCATTGAGAGCTGGCAATTAAGGCACTTTATATTGAGTATGTAGGTATGACAACGTAGAACTAAAAAAATATAGTTTTACTTACGAAAATTCTGTAGTATGTGAGGAACATATGGTACTATATTTATGTACTGCTTAATAGGTAAATTATTTGTTTCAGATTTCAAGCTCGTCCACTTGTTTTACTGTATAATACAACATACGATATATATTCCAATACGAAATATAAGGCTTAAAACAGGTAAGATGGGATGACAGTGCATTCACTGTTAAATGCAATGTCCCCTTGCCAAAAGATGAACCAACTCCAAGAACACATCGTTATTATGCCAAATGTGGCATGTAATAGGTATATTGTATCTAAATAACGATATGTCTAATCTTGAAGTTACAATTTTAATATCTTACCTTCTATGTCCACAGTTTTCGGTTCTATTTCTTTTTTCACTTTAACAGAATTGCCAAGAATCGCGTCGATGGAGAAGGATGAAATCCTGGCTGTGCTCTGTTTGTTTTGGTTCTCGCCAGTCTGTTTTTGCTTCGAGTGTCCCATTTGATTAACGCACGAGACGGGACTTTGCGTACCCATTCCTGCTTAGCTTGAAATTCTCTGCACCTAAACCACCGTGGTAATAAATTAATTTCACGTAGTCCTGATTCTGACTTAAGGAGAGCACACCGAATACGTCAAGGCGACAGCTGGGGCACCATGTGAACCTAGTGCAAAGTGTCGTCTGCTTGTCCAATTTCTGACACTATGCTCGGTTAAGTTTGCAAAATGTCTGAAAATGTTTCCTTTTAAAGTATGCTTAGTATAAACGTCAACACAAAGTTCTACAACTTGATCAGATGCTAGAGTGAACGTCCATAAAATGTTCTTTAAATATCATTTGCGGCCGTACATGTAGCTTTAAACACCCGTCTAACGCCAAGAGTGCCAACTCTCAAGAATGGCTGGAAAAGGCTCTAACCAAGTGATATATCACATTGATTCCCTGAGCTGTCCGTCAAAAGAAAACTTGTTAATTCCGAGCCAATCAAGTAGCGCGGCATGTAATGGGGAGGATCTTTCCGGTGACAGACAGCGTATCGGATTGCGGTTAATTGGTCGCGGCTGATACAAGCTCTTTCAACAAATGATGGCCTATTATGTTGATTACTTCACGTGGAGCCGATGAAAACCCTGTATTTCTAAGCGGCGAGTCAGCGAGGATATACTCTCCTTGTACAAAAGTCACATTCGCCCTTCTGCCGAGGCTTCTTAGGCAGTCTGCGAGTCGCCTGAGTTCGACCTAGGCAGAAATTTAACCCAGCTCAGTGACACTTAAATTGTGAAAAATAGGCTTACGCAGTCTATATTACCAACAAACCTGTGCTCAGATAATATAGAACATGGAATTTAAGTTGCAACGTGGGTGGCTGTATTATACCCACCAGCCTTACACAACAGATTGTGTTTTTAAGTCTTGGGGAGACTACCATTGTTTTGACCCTTTACGTGTATACACGTATACCTAAACCTTGTCAAACTTTTAACTGTCCCTGAGTATGTCTACATGTAGCTCTATTCCTACGACATAAACGGTGATAACAAGTATACATTTTACATTTGGTAATAGCAGTGTCTTGCATTATTTATTTTGTAGAAAAATAATTTTAACACACCTGGACTATAATTATCAAAGATAAGTACGTTATTTTGAAAAATTATATTTCACAATTTCTATGCCATCATTGGATGATTACAGCATTCATTAGACCATCATCCGATAATGTTATACAAAATACTGAGTCGATGTGATGTTATATATTGAATCTTTATACAATACTATACGCATTTCCATTCCAACAAATACCAGTGAACTTCCTAAGATTAATTGAAGTATTTTAAATGCATATGTTGCTTATGCATACAATGTATAAAACGATGTATAAATTGAAATATAGGCATGCCAGTGGCAGGTATTCATATACTCATTAATTCTATTTTACCTTTGAAATATTACTATACCGCATTTACATTATACATTTATAGCATTGCTTGGATAGGGAACATACAAAAAGAAAATAAAGGATAGATTGTTCTTCGCTTATTGTGAAAAATAGGTTCGTTCAAAGTGAAAATAGGCAAATCTGCGTTCAAAGCGACTATAATGTGATTCAGGAGATAAAAACACACCCAAATGTAAGAAATGACCCCCAAAACTATATTTTGTCTGGTAGTGTTAATTCCGACAAACAAGGACAACATTTCTGTACAATATTATAGCATTTATTACAGTATCACCAAATGATGGACTTATATTTTTTTATAGTATTGGTCCTGAATGAAATTATCAACTCGATTAATTAAACTACTTGTAACTAATGTATACGAGGTGGTTAGCTTTTCTAGTTGGTTTGTCGAGAACATGAAATTGTATAAGCTTTGCATAAACCTTTAACTATATAGTGTTTTTGAAACAAATATATATTGACATCCTTTACTTGGGTGAATTGTGAGGTCACTCTATCGTCGGCCTACATAGCTTAGTCGGTGTTGGACCTGCTAGCCAAAGGACCCGAGTTCGACCCTTGGTGGAGGCGTATACAAGTTTCTTTCTCTAAATTTATAATATATATATATGAATTTATATTGCACCCTTAGCTTATTAGATCCAAACCGTATGTTACTTGCATTTCCTTTTGAAATACTAGGTTTGCCTGTATTTATGTGTATAACACAAACATTATATAACTGCTTAAACCGACTTTTATGTTTCAAAAGCGCCTTTCTCTGCAGAACTGTAAATTCAGTTAAATATAGACTTATACCATTACTTAACACTTCGCGTCAACTCCTAAGATTGTATCACACAAATTAACGACTTGTCGACAAATGCTGGCTTGTTAACGGGAATTAAACCCTAAAAACGGTACAGAACGTCGATAAAACTGCCATATGGAATAATACTAACTGCTTTGAAGACACTCTCGAAAGAAAAATAATACGGCAAAAATAAACATACACTATTTTTGGCGTAGTTATTTTACAACGTTCTATAGTATTTATATTTAAAATGCAACACAACAGTTCGTTTAGTATAGCCATACAATGGTCATTTTTGTTACTCACAGGTGTCAACTAATGTGGAATAGTTTTGCTGAAATACGGGTACAATTCATTCATACGTCATTCCATTTAACACACAGAAACAAATAAATTATAAACCGCAGTAAAATGAATACTTTATTGAAAAAGGTATAGTGAGTTGGGGGTGTTTATATCATTTGACAGTATATATTGTTCAGTGCGTCATTAATGACACTACTCAAATAGATTTTAAGGCAAATTTTACAAATTGAAAGAATATATATCTTTTTCAATTAGCTAAAAAAAAGACACAACAGATAAATTAGAAAAAACGTTACGTCAAAGGTATACCCATCACAGAAGATCCTTATTATATATTTTTATAAATGCAGAGAAAGGAAAATGTGTCATGCCTCCACCGGGGATCGAACTGCAAACAGTTTAGCGGACTGATATATTTTTGTTTCACACATAAATTCGTTTTTAAATAATACGGTACAATATGCTTATTTGATCATTACATAGTTTGTATGAGTAGAGTTGGATTGATAAAATCAGCCAAAATAACGGAATCTTTGAGCATTCTTCGTTTTATTAATGTTATATATATAAATTACCCTCATCGTCTGTTTTCTGTATTACACAAAAGAGCATCAGCTGTCAAATATAAATGTGTTGTTTTAACATAACTGCTGAGTATAACTTAAAAACGATATTACGTTAAACATAGATTTTAATCCTATAATCCATTGAGAGATTAACTCCCCACTGAAATTCTGTTAGCACCCTTAGTCGTGTGGCCGATAAAATTGTAGCAGAGCAGGTGGTCTGCGCAACAGCCTGTTTATTGTTAATCAAATGTATTAAAATGGTAGACATAAATTATATATAGCAATACTATAAGCAGAGAAGTATTAACGGCTGAAACAACATCTTTTGTCCTGTAATACAATATGTACTGAGTAGTCCTTAATTTGATAAAAGCCCCGCCAGGCTGGGATAGAATGTTGTCTGTGGAGAGGTGATAAACAGGTGTAAAGAAATGTAGGCTATATATTCAAAATCATAGCGCAAAAAAAAAATTAAAATAAAAGATAATTTAAAAAGTTGTTTATTTTTATTTATTATATTTGGAGACCTCTCAATATAATATATGTATTATTTATCTGGTAGCCCACAAATCGACCTGTATGCCATCAAAAAAGACACAGACAAATCTAATTATAGTTTATGTCTGATTACCCGATAATTCTACGTTTGTCAACTTCGATACTGCAACATACAAATTAACATGCAACAATACCACATAATAAAGATCTCCACACCTGAAAATATATTCCGTTATTGACTATTTTGAAGAATTGAACAACAGTAATTTTGTTGGTGCTTTTAAAATTCTTCGTTTAAACTTAATAAGGAAAGAGAGAGCGAAAAAAAAAACACACAATAGCCTTAACAGGTAGAGCGCATCAAACAGGTTTTAAAAATTACAATTTTAAATGACCATCTTCTTTTTCTTCTTGTGGGAACAGTAGTTCAACTTATAACTTGAAAAATATATATATATATACATTGTATGGCGGACTGTGTACACCACAGTGACTCTCCAAGCACATTTCGAAATCATGTACAGAGTTAAACAGGGTGTTCGCTTCGTCCAGTTACTATTTCACGTTTAACAGTACAGTCATTTTCTTGCACAGACCGTTTTTTTTACGGGATAATCGTTTTAAGATAACACGCCTGCTGGTACCCATTCTCCTGTACCCCATTTTTAATCTTTTCTCGGAGTAATATTCCCTCTTCGATGAGACGACAAATTGTTTTTCCCTGTTACGCGTCGGAGGTTTTAAACAAAATGGCGCCACATAGCAGGATGCCTTGATTTGGTTTTATTGAGTGGAGTTCGTTCCATGGCATGACACGCTTCTTATCAAAAATAACGACACGACCTTAGCCTCGTTAAATTCCTATAAACAACTGTTAACTTCACCCTTGGCCTTCTCCACCTTGGGGAGTCTAGCGTAGTACAATATAATCTGGTTTTACTAATAGTCTGCTAACACTAGAGGCAGTCCATTGGCAGCGTTGGCTAAACCCTTCGCTTAGTAACTTATGTACCTCTCTCTCTAATATATTTTTTATAAATGCCGAGAAAGAAAATTTGACATGCCTCCACCGGGGATTAAACCCGGGACCTTTGGCTAGCAGGATTAACACCAATACTGACTGAACTGCAGGGGACGTAGATAGAGCTATTCCAAAATTCACCCAAGTAACGGCTGTATTTCCGTCTAAGACACTGACACAGAGGCGCCACAGTAATAGTAATATAGTAATATCTCCGATCGATTAAAACCGATTGTATTATTTTAAATTGACTACCTACATTCAAGTATACTTTACCAGCTATACACAGGGTTAAACCAAATCTCGACTACTACGACTACAGCCCAATATATGTATGCCATGAAAGTGTCCATTTGGAACCAATGCATAACCTATCTGTCGCAAAACTCTGGACATGTTAAAATAATTTTTGTTGTTCAGAATTGTTTTGTTTTTTTTTAAGTGTAGGGGGAGGGGGGGGGGGGGGCAGTTATTTGCATTATCAATTTGAATAAAAAAATAA